>JAXGGA010009605.1:0-50699 GCA_038373865.1 Uloborus plumipes
CGTCACATATTGGTGACCCTGGAACTCAACAGATTGCACCACCTACCGCCAGTCGCACCACCATGTCCTGAATGGTGGAGGAGCAAGGGCTGGTGTATGCACCACGCTGGCAGACTGCCAATCTGAAAAAGAAACCACCCGGTGACTAAAGGTCGAGAAAGAAAACATAATGCAATTTGTCATTGCCCCCCCCCCCAAAAAAAAGAGCCGAGGTGAGTTTTTCGGAATGATATTCAATGCTAAGGGGTATGGGAAACAGAGTTTAACCCATTAATGCCTGACATTTTCTTTTCCAAAGATATTTTGTATACTGGTTAAAAACAGTGTTTAATGGACAGGAAAAATAATAAAAAAAATATTAGGTAAAAAATAATTTTTTTATTAAGGAAAGAAAAATCATCCCTTAAAAGTTACGATAAACCCCAGAGGGTACATACTTTTTTTACTAAAATTTTTTTCTGCCTACGATATAATATTTAAATAGACATTTTATAAGAAGAAATAAAATCAGCAATTAACATAAATTGGGAAACTGAAAATAACTTTGAAAACTTAGCTTTTTTCTTGAGATTGTGAACGATGTCATTTTTGATAAAGGTCATATTAAAACTGCTACAGAACACACTTAACAATGGTTATGTGCTGCAATCTGTTAATAACGAATTGAAACAATACCAAGGTACTCATTGAACACTACTATTTGGATGAAATGTTCATTTGGGGGAAATTCAGACCCTTTTTCAGACCGTCCCTAAAAAGGGACGCTAGGCATTAATGGGTTAATGCTACTTCACAGTTACTTTATTTGGAATTTTAGCATTAAAAAATAATTTTAAAAACCGTTTCGATAAGAGCAAAAAACCGTCGCAGTCCGAGGTAATTTTGCACCAATTTTCATGCCAATAGGATACAAGGGCGGATCCTGCTTTAGGTTCAGCAGGGGGGTCATTTTCGGAAAAGAAGAGGTCGAAGTGCAATTTCTGTGCGAAAACGGTAGGTTATGACGTTTTTTTCGGAATATAAGTGCCAAAAATGAAGTTTTAAGCTATATTTGGTCGTTTAAGGAAGGGATCAAGACCCCCATCACCCCCATTCTGGATTCGCGCCTGGTAGGATATGAAAAGAGAAGAACATCACTGGCAGGGTGAATAATTTTGGGATAACGTTGGGAATGTTTTCAAAAAAATTACCCACACAGTTCTTTATTTTGCCCCCCCCCCCCCCCCCCAAATAAGTTTTGCTTGTACAAGTCGAGTCAAAGAAGATATCAATAAATTAATTTTGCTACGAAGGAAAAGATTCAACAGCTGGGTAAATGCTCTTGGGCCATTCCACGAAAAAGCCGCCATCTTGTCCCGCATGTGACGCTCATGTATTTAATTAGAAAATAGTGATTTTAAAGGGCGATGAACGAAATTTTGTAGGCTTAGAAATCACACTGGTGTGAAACTTCTTAAGGCAAAAACCTTCGTTCGCTACCTTTAGAAATTAAAACTTTTGAACGAAATACATGAGCGTCACTCGGCGGACAAATGGCGGCGTTTTCGCAGATTGGCTCTGTTTTGGATGTTCTGGGAAATACTACCTCTACCTGTTGCCAAAATGATTTTCTATTTCGAAAAATTTTTGCTTCGTTGTTGAGTCTGACTCATTTCCTACTACTACCTTCCCTTCAGTAATTCTCCTTTGAAATATAATGCTACGGATCGGAATGCTCAGACTCCAGACGTATAATTTTTTTAAGACACGCCCAGAAGGGTTCTTTTGAATAAACATGGCGGCGGATATTAAGTCGCGCGGGATAGCGTCTGTAATTTGGCATTTCAAGTTCCTGCAAATTGCTTTCCTTTCCTTCTTTTTCTCTTTCTCAGAAAATTGCATCGCAAGCAAAGGGCATTTTCTGGGGAAAAGCTCTCGCCCTGTGGCCAGTTTTTGACCTTGAGAGAGAGTTCTAGATTTTATGCAGCCCAAAAGAGTGAAACCAACGGACCACCAGCGAATATGAATTTTTTTCTTTTCAGGCAGTCAATTATTTTCAAAATCCGGTGTGTGCTATAAAGCTATTATTATAGCGAAATTAAAGCAGAAAGCGTTTCTCTTTCTCCAATTCTTGGAATCTGGCTTTTTGTGAACGTCACTTATTTGCATATCTTCTTTGGATTTGCTTCGTTGGTTTTTATAAACGATGCGAAATTCTTTCGCTATTTACCAAGAAACCAAGAAAATTGCAGTTTAAAAAATAATATTCTTAGAAGTATAAATGACTAGACCGAAAAGCTGTATAATCTTCGCCATTTCGAAGTAGTTTTTCTAATGAGTAAAAAAACACTAAAAAATTGTTTGTTAAACTGGTTGATTCGGGCTGAAGAGCTTTTGTTTGGCACAGAGTTTGGCACTACACTGAGATTTTTTTAAAAGATTAAGGCTGCTACGATCGTTTTTGCAGACGAGAAATTTCATGGCTATTAGATGTTGGAATTCCATACAAGATTTTGTTATGGCTGCAGTAAATCTCTCAATGCTTCTCATAGGCTGGGAAAAAAATAACAATGTGAAATCAACATTATTATTTTTCTTCTCGAATTCAACATATGTTTTTCGCATTGACGCATTGCGATAGATGTGTGTGTAAGGGCGTAGCCAGGGAGAGGCAACTGCCCCCCCCCCTTGATCAGGACCAGTGGTACCCGATGGGAAGTCACTGTGACCTCCCAACAATATCTTATTCGCCTTTTTTTCCTTTTGAAACTCTTTCTCATTACAGTTTGGTACATATGTGTGCAAATTTGTATTTTATTATTCGGTAAAATTTGGATTTTCATTCGGTATATTGAGAACCCCCTCCTCCCACCGCCCCACCAACAATCGTCCGGACGCTCCTGATCAGAGTATGCTTTTAATTCGTTATCTTACACTCGTCCTTTCTTCAAACCCAAATTTGTAGTTCAGACTGGAACCGACTTTTTCATTCACCTTTTAATTGCTAATGCCTCGATCTCATATTTTTAAATCCGAGTATAAGAAGAATGAGACGTAAAGCGAAACATTTCAGTAAAATGTCAAGAAACCAGGGAAGTCATTTCGAAATTTTCCAGGGGGGGGGCAAAGGGTGTATACACAATGTAAAATTTACCAAAAAGTGGCAAAAACCACGCACACTTATATGCCAATACATTGATTTTCCAAAGTCAGGGGGGGCAATTGACCCCCCCTGCCCCCCCTAAATGATGGGCTTGCAAGAAACACGACTACTTGAGGAAACTTATCCTCAGTCAAAGTATAATTTTAAAGCAGAAAGTAAGAGGCGCCGCCTAATTTTATTTTTCCTAAACATTATTTTTGGTTATTTTTACATTTGAAAGAACTTTATAACTTCTTCAACAGGCCCATCATGTAGGGCAGAGTTTCCCAAAGTGTGGTCCGCGGTGCTATGATGTCCTACAGGTGCCGAATGTCACTTTGTGGTATGGAGTGCCATGCTTGTTGTACTTGTTGTGTCAATACTAGGACAGTCATTGCTGACTGTGTGTGTGTATGATACTAGAACCTACCAAATTTCATTTATCTAACGCAAGTCTTTCTTGGTGTTGGGATTTTTTTTCCGCCAGTGTAAGTTAACACACTACTAATTTATTAATTTTGTGCAGACGAGTAACAAACATATAAACATTTTGGAAAAATAATTTAAATGTATCAAATCAAGTTTTTATTTAGTTGATCATTTTTAAACAGGGGGGAACTGTTGGGGGGACGGGGGCAACCCCCCTGACCCTCCCCGAAATGACGGGCCTGTAATTGGCTGTCCGGACAGAGTATTTTAAAAATAATGAAGTGTAATAAAGTAATCATTGCTCTTAATACAAGTAAAGCATTAATACTTTGTAGCCCAATTGTATTTGGAACGATAATTTTTTTTTCTAGAAATTATCTAAGCACCAAAAACAGTCCCCTGGCTGTCCCAAACCAATAGTTTAACACTTAAAGCTAATATTTCAAAAACCTATTAACACTACATAAATTTCGCAATTAATATCTAAAAATAGAATAATGCAACTATATCTTTTTAAGAAATAAAGTCTAATTACGTATTTCAAAAACTTAAAATTGTCATGTAAATTCTGTCCGGAGCTTTTTCAAACAGTCCCCTGCCACAAATTCAAAGCTCCAATAGAAAAAATCTGTTATTCTTGCAAATGTTTTTAGTCATGAAGTTTAAAGTAATTCAGTGTGAATTTGCTGAAATTGCTGAGAACGGTGTTGAAAAGATACTTTGTTTAGTTTGAGAGCCACATTTGTGATAAAAGTATGTATCAGGCTCGTTGCGAAAACAATTCTCTGGGAAGTGATTTTATTAATGTCAATTGGTTTAATTATGAAACATATTAGTAATTATGTCCACGATTTGTGCATAAATTTATAGATAGTCTCGTAACTAACTTTGTTCCAATAGTTTTGCAGATATTACGCAACAAAGAGCAAAACCACAGTCCCCTGCCTAGTTATACTAGGCAGGGGACTTACCCCTTATCATGATTTATTAGAAAAACACAAACTTCAATTGGCCCTCTTTCAAACCAAAGTAATAGATTCATTTTCTGAGCAATAGTATTAGAATTATACGAGCATTTCAAAAAACCATGCCCGGACAGATTTCGTGTGAAAAATGACGAGTTTACAGAGAATCGCCCATTTATTTGGAAAAATATACAATAGAAACCCTATTTGCTTGCGTAAATTATATGTAACCCATTCCGAAAATGACCCCCCCACCAAAATGAGAAGCTGGGTCCACCTTTGGGAGAATCTGACTTGCCAGTCAGCCACAGCCACCTCAACCTTATTTCATCCGCTTGCATATTACAGAAAAATATTATGGTGTTCTAAACTTTCACTCTCGTCGTTTATTTTATTTTATTTTTTTATTTTTTATATTTTAGCCAATGGGGGTATTGTCTACTGTGATACCCCTGGTGACCCCCGTGGGCACGCCTATGAGTTAACTAAAGCTGAAAAAACAGACAAGTAAAGCTTCAAACAGGGAGGCAATTTTGAATCAAAATTGATGGAATGAACTCCAAACTTAGCAAAATTATCACAAACTAAGAGCATTAAAACATAAAAATAATACACCTATTTACAAAATGTGTAACAATATATACACATATGAAAATGAGTGAAAACGCTTGACTATAAACCGCTAATCGAGCATTAAATAGTCAAGAAATTAATCTTTTAGCTCATTGCAAGCTCAAAGTGTTTATCGGTATTTTTCTGTCCACCGCAAGCTACTCATGTATCTTCTCTATTGTCTTAGTCGTATTGCGCAACTAGTCCTATCATAAGAAGGTATCGTTTTATTTTTCAGTCGTCCTTTTTGGATAAGATCCGAGATAAGAGGTATTCTCTGTTGTAATCTGTACCAACGTTAGCTCTTTCATAGTCTATCTCGACACGAGTATGCTGAACGTAACTCTGTCTCTGGAACATTGATGAATCGATGTTTCCGCTGTGGTGTTAGATCTCGAGATGAACTATTTTATTAGGTACTGAACGATAATAACATCAAAGGTATCAATTTACGGCTTACCGGATTGGTATATCGGGTATCAAAGACAACATGTCTGATCAGCCGGACTTCGTCGTCGAAAGTTTAAGGCAGGAGCGGTTAAATGTTCAAAAGAAAACGTTCACGAAGTGGGCCAACATTCATCTACAAAAGGTAAATGCAGTTTTTAAATTTTTATTTAATTAAAGATAGTTTTTAAAAATTAATAAAAATAATTTATTTTCCTTGATGAATTAAAAACCAATGTAGCGTGCATTTCTCGCTCTATTTTTTATTTATTATTTACGTTTTCGAAATTCAGCTGAGAATTTTCCATGAATCTATTGGAATGTATTTTTTCATTCGCAACCAACCATTAAGGAAACTTTATTAAATCAAGGTTCAGTTGGAGGAGTGGGCTGTAAATTCGTACCCTGACCGAATCGGGGAAACGTACGAACATTTAATAAAAATGAAAAGTAACCAGAAACAATACTAGAATTACTATTTACATAAACTACAATTTAATTGACTCAGAAAATAAATAAATAAAAAATTGTCAGATTCGTTAAAAACGAAAGCCTATCTATGATTATGACTCCGAACTCCGATAACTTAATTCGTTCAGCAAAACTACTAGAAAGGAATTCAAGAGCTGCTTAGAGTCTTCCAATGGTCTTTCCAAGTTATCTAGTTTAACTAACTTTAGAGAAAACCTGTTTAAAACTTTTAATTAATGCAGCTGCTGTGCATTTATTTATAAAGAAGGAAAATAAAATCATGATTTCGCAAAGGCGATTATTAATTACATTACCCGCTTCTTGTTAGATTGTCTAAAACATGCACAGAAGGAAAAGAAAGGCAGAAAGTGAGAGAGGAAAAAGAGCATAATTTCTCTTTCAGGTAATCTTGGTGTTGCAATTTATTTTGTCGTCTTAATTGTTATTTATAATACACTGTTGCCTTCATTTTTAACTAATTCGTTGCTATCTTCTGGTGCTATACAGGGCTGCATATGATTTTATTTTAATTTACGAAAATTCCTGCAAAGATAAATTTCATTTTTAACCGACTTCAAAAAAGGAGGAGGTTCTCAATTCAAAGCTTATATGGTTTTTTTTGCTTGTTCGCACATATCATCTAATCTATTGAAATGATTTGGACGATTTTTTTTAATCGATAGGAGATGGTGTAATTTAGGTACCATGTACTCATATGACGATATTTGTTCACTAGAAAAAAAGTTTTGATCGAAAAACTAAAATTTCATGTTACTTAAAACAATATGTGCTATCGTAAATCCTTACTTCAATGAGCGACCCGGTGGTCAAGTGGCTAAACGCGTCAGATTGAAGTTCCTGATGGAATGAGATCGAGTCCAGGTCTGCAAGGATTTTTTTGAACAGCTGCATGTTTTTTTTTTTAAATGATTATAATTTATATAATTATGCTGTTTTAATTAACGATATCAATTAATAAGGAGTCAAATTTAAAGCGATTTGTCTAAATGATTAAATATGAACTCCATTGTTACAAAACGCGGTTGATATGAAACATTAATAGTAATGATAATGAGAATTTTGAATGAAGGCTTAACTAAATCAAGCATGAAACTCAACTAAATCTAAACTTTATTCTAAACTTTATTTAAAAACGTAATTTTTAGTGTTTTTTAACCATATTTTGATTCTTTAAAGTTCATTTGCACTAAAGAATATGAAATAAAATATTTTTGAAAAAAGAATAAAACCGACTTCAGCTGAAAATCGCTCTAAAAAGTAAAAAATATTTTTTTTCTTTGAACACCACCAAAACTACCTTTAAACATCAGTTTTGAAGTCGGCGCCAAAACAATGGTTTCCTTGAAAAATGTTAGCAAAATATGGTTAAATATAACTTTATCGTTTTTGCGCCGATTCAAAACTGATGTTTAAAAGTAGTTTCGATGGTGTTCAAAGAAAAAAATTATTTTTTACTTTTTAGAGCGATTTTCAGCTGAAGTCGGCTCTATTTCTTTTCCAAAAATATTTTCATTCTATTCAAATGTTTTTTTACGATACACTTATCTTTTGCTTAACTAAACCATCTATATAACATTAACTATAATTATGAACTGAGACATAAAACATAATTTTTGTGCTGTCAATAAATGGGCTATTGCCGTTTATGATGCAAATATTTCGATGTCTTTTCACTGCTGCTAGTATTTTCCTTCAGCGTCTCGTCCCTCTTCGTAAATTTAGTACAAAATATAAAACGGAGGGACAGTTTTTATTGAAAATACTTTGAACTTTCTTAATACGATCAAAGCTATTATGTTAAATTCTCACTTTGAATATATGAGTTAAAACGAAAGTTTCAGCTAAGATGGAAAAATAAAAAAATTTTTACCCCTTTACTGAAAATTTTGCGATGAATACTTAAATTTCCTTTTTAGAAATTACTTATCACTAGCTAATCCATGCGAAGCATTCGCACTTGACAGAAGGAACACAAAAACACGTTTGTTTTTTTCAAATTTTTGAAGTATTTTTTTTAAATAACAGCAAAATTGTGAGTTGCTTGATTATTTTTCGCTGATAACGGTGAAAAAAAATCTGTAAAATGATGGCTTACTTTTCTGAAGAAAAACAGTCACATTTATCAGGAAATTCCGAAAATATTTCAGTGTAAAAATTTAAGTAATTTGTCACAAACTTTTTCGTATAAAAAGAATTTTAGACTGATTTAATTAGTAACAAATAAAAATGGTCCTCACCTTATGTTCATGTGATTTTAATTCGGAACTTAATATTTTAAGAAATATTAAGAATTCTTATATTTATTTACTTTTTGCCTAAAATATATTTTCAAACACTTTTCTTGAGAAGCAGAAATCCACTTTTAAATTAACTTGAACACTTTTAAACTCAATTTTGAAATCTTACTTTAAAAATAAAACAATATGATTTTTAATTGTGTAAAGCTACCACAAAATCTACCATCTGGAGCGGAGCTGGACAATCGGGACCGTTTTTTATCCATGGATTTTAATCCAATGAAACAGCCTGTATAAGACGTTATCTGGTGAAGCCTTGGTTGTGTTGAGCCTGGTGATTGAGCCTGCGGCGTTTTGTTAGCTCTCTAATCCGAAATAAATCCAGCGGGGGGGGGGGGGGGGGTATTGCTCAAGATGTGCCATCAAAAAAGAAAGGGGGGAGGGCAGATTTTTTAAACTTATTCATTTATTTATTTAAATTATTTATTAATTTATTTTTTTCAACATAAAATTATTTATTAATTTATTTTTTTTTCATTTAAATTTTTTTTTTAGTTAGTTATTATAATTATTATTTTGTGTGTGTGTGTGGAATGTCTGGAAGAAAAAAAAAGCAGTGTTGCAGTTTATTCCTTCAGTATCTGTTATTAAGTAATAATTAAATGAAAGCTTTCAGGGGCTTAGCACAGAATTTGTAAAATAAAATAAAATAATAAATAAATAATAAATAATTTTTTAAAAAATAGATAAAAAATGAGGGCATAAAACAAAAAAAAGCACAAGAGGGTTGTGAAAACTTGGGGAGGGGGGGAGTTGCGAGATTGAGCTTGAAGGGGAAGGGCACCCCTGGGGAGAGTGGTTTATCATTCAATATGAACACACGAATAGTCTTTGGCTGACAATTTGATTGAGCCAATGATTTGAGTGTGCGTGTGAATCCTTAAAATGGTGAGCCATTGCCACAAACTTGGCACGCTGACATAATTTGATAAATTAAGAGTTAAGAAAATTATTACCATTTCAGCAATAATAACTAATGGGGATTGTGCAACTCGCATTTGACTTGATGGGAAGGCAGCATTTTAAAGAGTCAATACTTGAAGTTTGAGGTAAACAGAATTAGTATAATTTTTGATGCACGGGATTTTAAAGATGATGTTATCGCGTGTTCAGTGGCATTACGAACGGGTTGCGTCATAGCCCTCAGAGAAGCGGATTACTAGAACAGAGGTAGTTGCGTTCTTGACAGCTGATCACTTATCTGGTTAAATTAAACTTCTTTACGTTACTACGTGGTTTTTATTCAATGTGATGTGATTTCTCAAAAGTGGTTTTTATTGTAAGAACGCCATTACATACTCAATAATTCATCAAATTTTGGCATCAGTTGATTTTTTTTTCTCCGTCGGCGAACATAGTTGCGATTTTTCGAAAAAAAAAATGTTTGCTCTGCTTATTATTCAGCATTGCTTTATTGTATAGCATCGTACGCGTGAGGCCGTGTTGCTCAGTCGGTTAGAGCGTCGTGCTTAAGAGCCGTTTTTTTTAAGAATCAGGCAGTCAAAAAACTTGACATTTTTGATTTTGCTGAAAATTTCAGAATATGGTCTTTATTTAAAATTATTAAACACGTGTTTTTTTATTTTATCAAAAAAAATTTTTTTCTTTCCGTTTTGGGAGGTCAAAGTTGGACTTTGCTCTTTTTTTCAACAAAAACATGCCAACTTAGATGAGCCAATTCTTTTTGCTTTAGGAGTGAACCGTGGAACTGACAATTATTTTGTGTTCTACTATTTCCCCACTAACTATAAGTACATAAATATTTGTGGACGACTCTTGGCACAAAGGTCAGAGGTCTCTCAAAGTTGAACGAAAAATAGTTTTTTAATGCAACTTTGACCGACCAAATCTTCTTGTGGAAACGGTGCACCATGGTAGTGTATATATCAGTAAATACCCACCAAAGAGTAGTATCCAAAAACATAAAAATTTGTGTGGTTGATATTTTGCTCATCGAAATATTTGACTCTGAAGTTGCAGAAATCGCAAAATCACGTGACTTTGAGGGTCATTATCTCCTTGCACCATGAGTGACCAGATACAAAACTAGTTGGAGTAGAAGCCTTTCTTGTCCCAGAAACACAATCTGTTAACAAACCTATGGCTACTCTTTCAGTTTTTGCAAAATTCTTCTCTAAACTTTGAAAAATGAGTGTTTTTCGGCGTTAAGAAAAAAGGCCAATTACCTGTTTTAAAAAAAGTATTGCTATTATTTGTAGCATTATTATATCCCAACTTCCTAACTAGCTGAAATGGCATCTAAAGATGGTTATACAGTTGAAACCAAATTGAAAATGAATTGTCGAAAATACTCAGTATATGTCAAAAACCATATTTTTTTATTTGTCCAGGCGACGTCTTTTTTGTTACAGCTCTTTATTTCGTTCGGTTCCAACATGGTAAGCAATTTATGTACTTCTTGTCGTTCTAGTTGCTGTTAAACAGGAAAGAAATGTATCTTACGTCTGATATAAAACAATATATCCTGTCATATCAAGTTTAAGTATATTTTGAAATGGACAAATAACATAACAACATGGACAATAAACATAATCCAAAAAACAAAAACACTTCTGTTCAGCTATGCCCTCTTGGTCGATATTGTGAATGTCATCAAAAACTCAACTTTTTCACAAATCAGAAGCCTCTTTAGCAGAATGTCACTTCTTAAAAATCTTGGTACATTAAAGCCCCTCGGTGCAGATTTGGAAATTTTTGATGACATTCACAACCTCGACCAAGAGGGCACAGCTGTTCAGTTTTTTTTTTTTTTTTGGATTATGTTTATTGTCCATTTCAAAATATTCTTTTAGCATTATAAACTTGATACGACAGGATAGATTGCTTTATATCAGACGTAAGATACATTTCTTTCCTGTTTAACAGCAACTAGAACGACAAGAAGTACATAAATTGCTTACCATGTTGGAACCACAGACTAAAAATGAATAGACCGCGCATCTCCCGATGAAACAGTGGATGTCAGTAGCGCTAAGATGTATCACGTGATATACAACGAAATCCTCTCTTTCTCTCGGACGATCTGGCGCGTTAAAATTTTTGGCGATCATTTGCAAGCTGTTGGTAGGCAAATGCTTCCTTGCGCTTTTCGTTCGCTCGATCATTCTGATCGCTTCGCGAGACATTTGTTTGTTTGCTGCTTGCAAGTTCCATCTCCGACAAACAATCCATGGCACGAAATAGAAAAATAGAATTTTCTACTTGTTTCAAATTAGGTTTCAAAAGTTTTTTTTTCTTTTTTTTGGGGAGGGGGGGGGATGCACCAAGTATAGTTTCTAAAAAGCGATTTCAAGACTTAAACTTTGAAGGTTTTGAGCGATATTTAAAAAGAGCAACATTTATCAAAAATCCAGGGTGATATGCATTACTGTTTGAAAACAGGCAACATTCCGGAACTCTCCCCCCCCCCCCCCCACACACACAGAGATAAAAATTCTGACGGATCTTATACCAACATTTGTCAAAAGGTGTTTTTATTTTAACACAAGCATCTATTTACCTTTTAATCTTCGCAAAATGTACCACTTTCATTAAAATCCTTAATGAACATGTACTTCAAAAAGAAAAAATTTGCTCAAATATTAGTCCTTAAAATCTATATTTGGAATATTAATTTGTATGTAATATTCATAACGATATCCCACGAGAAAGGGACACTTCTCAAAATAGTTTTTAAATCCTCTCTCGGTCTGTAATAAATACTAAAATTGGCTAAACTTTCATCAGGTGGTAGGCACTGTCCCCCATATGGGGGGAGGCGGGGGGGGGGCTCAAGCCCTCTCTTAGAAACTAGAATTCTCTAGCTTTTAGTACAATTTGTTCAAAAAAAAATCATAACTTTTTCAACCATCAATCAATAAGTAACTAAAAAGGCCAAAATTAAATAACTTTAATCTTCACTGAAACTTCTTTACAGGAACAAAATATCCTGCTAAGCTGTTGGAAAACTATCTGAGACCCCCCCCCCCCCCAGCCCGAAATTGCGAGAAATAATCTTTAAAAAAGCAGTTGCTTTACGTATGTACAAGCAATTGATAATTAGTTACACATAGTTCAGTAGAGAATGAATAAAAAACATCATAAGTAGGGGAGGTGATTTTTTAAAAATGCAATTTTTGAGACATGCCCTTTCATTCTGCTTGTGCGGTATAAGGTCGTACCGACAGATGAATAGTGCAAAAAGGTCGAATTACGAAAAATAGAGTATTTCACTTTTGCTGTAACTTTTTCTAGAAAGAAAGGGCAAATACTTCTAATTGAATAAAATGTTTAAATGGTAATTTAATGGCATTTAAATCAAGGCTTTACATTCACCAAACTATGCAAAAACATTAATTTGTTGAAATGGAACTTATTAAATTCACAGATTTACACTATCGGTAAAGATATAGATTTCTTTTCATTCTGTGTGATCAAAGATAGCAAGCGAAAACGCTCAACTAAAATTGTTAATTTTGTTCATTAAATGTTACTCGCCAAAAAAGTGATAAAAATCTTTCAAACACTATTTTTAACAATTAAAGCAAGAGTTTTGAAAATAATTGAGATATTATTACAGACTAAACTTACCTATGGAATGTTATTGGTCCTCCCTTGACCGATTTTTCTTTGCATCCAAATGCACAACATTTAGAAACCATTTTATCTCAAAACAACAGTTCATCTCCATAGAAGTGCATGCTATGATCCGCTGCGGTGGTTGTAGATCACGTGGTTAAAGCCAGGTAGGTTCTGGCGGCGGAAAGGTTACCACATACTCTCTCTATGTATCTTAACTCTGTGGTTGGAACTGATAAAGAGCTGTAACAAAAAAAAGTCGCCTGGACAAATAAAAGAAATATGGTTTTTGACGTATACTGAGTATTTTCGACAATTCATTTTCAATTTGGTTTCAACTGTATAACCATCTTTAGATGCCATTTCAGCAAGTTAGGAAGTTGGGATATAATAATGCTACAAATAATAGCAATACCTTTTTTAAAACAGGTAATTGGCCTTTTTTCTTAACGCCGAAAAACACTCATTTTTCAAAGTTTAGAGCCGATTTATGCAAAAACTGAAAGAGTAGCCATAGGTTTGTTAACGAATTGTGTTTCTGGGACAAGAAAGGCTTCTACTCCAACTAGTTTTGTATCTGGTCACTCATGGTGCAAGGAGATAATGACCCTCAAAGTCACGTGATTTTGCGATTTCTGCAACTTCAGAGTCAAATATTTCGATGAGCAAAATATCAACCACACATATCTTTATGTTTTTGGATACTACTCCTTGGTGGGTATTTACTGATATATACACTGCCGTGGTGCACCGTTTCCACAAAAAGATTTGATCGGTCAAAGTTGCATTAAAAAACTATTTTTCGTACAACTTTGAGTGACCTCTGACCTTTGTGCCAAGAGTCGTCCACAAATATTTATGTACTTCCAGTTAGTGGGGATATAGTAGAACACAAAATAATTGTCAGTTCCACGGTTCACTCCTAAAGTAAAAAGTATTGGCTCATCTAATTTGGCATGTTTTTGTTGAAAAAAAGAGCAAAGTCCAACTTTGACCTCCCAAAACAGAAAGAAAAAAATTTTTTTTGAAAAAATAAAAAAACACGTGTTTAATAATTTTAAATAAAGACCATATTCTGAAATTTTCAGCAAAATCAAAAATGTCAAGTTTTTTGACTGCCTGATTCTTAAAAAAAACGGCTCTTAAAATGCAAAGATCTTGGGTTCGATCCCACCGCAGGTTACCGTTTTAAAGTGTTTTTTTCTTTTTTCTTCGGGTTAATTTAGATCCAAATTTCCAAGAATATATAATCTAAACTCATTGTAGAGTTTTCTAAACCACAGTTTTACTGTTTCATTGAAAACTGAAAATGCAATGTTTATTTTACTATGGAAAATAGCTGTATCATGAATGAAACTTCTTAAAGGATTTTTTTTTTGTGGATTTGTGTTTGGGTACTTCCTTAATACCTCATAAAACTACAAAGTAAGCCATAGTTTTATTTTCCTCTTTCCCGCCATTAGCGAAAAATAAACAATTCAAATATGGCTGTTTTTCAAAAACATATTATTAAAAAAAAATCAATTTTTTAATTGCTGCTGTCAAGCCTGAATGCTTCGTACGGGTCAGCTAGTATAGGCGATGCAGAAAGTAAGCTCCGTTTTCATTTTCGTCACAGAATAGATGCGCTTGTTAAGTTTAAAAAACGTTCTTTCAGCTGAATCAAAGACAGTTAAAGAAAGGAGCTTTTAGATTGATGAATTAAATGCGGCCCCTGTCTAGAGAAAGTTTGTTCTTGTCGTTTTTCTTGTTGTCATGTGCCAGCTATATGCTGGCAAGTTAGGGTACGCTGCTTCACTTTCCACCTGTACGGAAATTTGGTGTGAGGTCCGACTTCCACTAAATACTTGCTTATAGGATAAGCTAGGCACCTTTTCACAGCATAACAACTCATTTACACAATGAGAAGACTAGGACAGGAGAGAGAAAATAGCGGAATGCGGGGCAAAGGGAAATAGTTAACCCAGGTAGCACAAATAACCTTTAAACGTTTTATAAACGTTTTTAAGCGGTTGTCACAACGTTAATAACCATTTTACAACCTTTAAAAAAAAACGAAGTGTGCTACTTGGGAAGATAACACATACCTGTTTCAAAATGAGCAAATTGGAAATTTGTTCCGAAAATCAGTGAATATAAAAAAGGAACAATGCATTTTGTAATGCAACTATCGTTAAAATGTTATTTTTCATTTTTGGCAGTTACTTTTCCCCTTTAAAAAAAGTAGCAAAATTTCCACCTCAAAAACCCATGGGGCAAATAAAAAAATACAATATTTTTGTAATGAAACATTTTGTATTTGATGATTAGCAGTAATTTTTATCAAATACTTTTTTAATTTTACATTAAATATTTCAGCCCGGAGAATTTTTAAGCAAATACCTCTCAAATATTCTTACACATTCCTTACATTATGAAAGAACTTAATGTGCGAGTTTAAAAGAGAATTCCTTTTCTCTCTCTCAGAGTTTTTTAACGTACCATCCACTAAAGTCTATGTATGCGTTTAGTCCCTAAATAAATAGTAACATTGTGAAATAGAATCAGTAGGGATATACATAAGTGGATACATTTCAAGCATAACTAATGGTTCTTAGCACAATTGAGCTTATTAACTACCTATACAAAAGCAGACGAAATTTTGACGCTTACAGAAAAAAACAGCAGCTGCAGAAGTCTGAAAACGGAACATATTTTCCTTCCTTTCTCGAAAAATAAAACGGTACATGTCACAGAATAATAAAGTGTAATAGGAAAAAGAATTCATTGAAAATAAAAAGTTGCGTGACAAATTGATGCCTATTCATCTTGATGCAGACACATAACCATAACGCGACTCATTTTCACTGCTAGTAGATTTTTTGAGACGAGTGTAAAAGCGGGAGTTTCGGGAAATAAACCCGGAACTTGGAGGAATACTGGGAACTTTGTCAAGGTAAACAGAAGCAAATAGTTTTCACGTTAACATTTGAATCAAATGCAAAATAGGGTTTCTCCGGTTCTTCTATACAGTAGACCCTTATTTTACGCTGGTTTATTTTTCGCGGTTTAAGATTTGACGTTTTTTTAATTTATTGAGCAATGACAAATTGCTCTTTGTTTTTTCTTTTGAACCTCAGACGTCGTGCAGTCCTTTTTTCAGTGCGTCCCGGTGCTTCAGTTCTCGGGACGTCCGCCGGCCCCTTCTCCGCTACCATGCAGCATATGGTGGCGCCCATGTCCTGTATGGTGGCGAAAGAGCACGCATATACACACACGTCTACACAGACATATATACACACATGGCAACATACACACCTATCGCAATTTGTCATTTCGAAAAGCGTAGTTTGAATTCAAGATTTAAAAAAAAAATCAAATTTATTTTTATTTATTATTATTTTGCTATATTCCAATGAGTTCTGATTTTACGCGGATGTGGCATCACAAACAGAGAAAAGTTCCTCTCTTTCAAAATCCAAACTCCTGAGATTGCAGATAACATCCAAGTCACTGCATTAAGGCCTGTTAATAAACAAGCTTCGGTCCCTGGCGTAATTTTTTTGCGATTGGTACCAGCTCTAATTTTTAGGAGTAAAGTAATAAAACTCATACAATTCAGAGCTTACTGCAAGATGAGCTTTTAGAGTTGACAAAGGAGAACAAAACCAATGACATCGATGATACACAGTCAAAACCTTTCGCATTGAAAGTCTTGAGCCATCCATCCCTTAACAACGTCAAATAATCTTTCTGACTGTGGTTCGTGTAGGAAGATCCATTATTAACCCGTTAGCTCCCAAGTTATTTCAAAATGAAATTTTTTGAAAAATCTTTTTAAATTACATTTTATATTTCATAAATAGAGCAAAGGTCACTTTCAGTATCTATACAAAAACTAAGGAGAAAAAAAATTAATAACTGCCGAAAAACTATTATAACTAGTCCTTTTTTACAAACATTAAGTTTATTTCTGTTCTCTTTATTCAGGTTGTGCATATGTATCGAAAAAATGCGCATTAAACTTTTTATATGTTTATCTACCACAAGAGCAAAGTATTTTCTTTTATCTATGAAACCTACTCCATATTTTAACACTGATTTTAAAGGTTAGTTGACGCGATTTCGATTTGCGCGGTATTTTTGTGAAACGTACGTAAATTCCGCTTAGAATGAGGGTTTAATGTAGTTTTCTTCACTAAAGTAGAATATTTTACCATAACCAGTGGCAAAATTTTAGTACAGTAACTCCTCGTTATATCGCGCTCGTCGAAAAACAGCAAAAAGCGTCACATATACGAGCAAGCGATATAACCGGTCATAAAAAGCTACCATTAATTAATTTACAAATTAAATACATATGCACCGACAAAAAGATACGTTTATTATCATATTCGAACGATTTTCTTAACAGAAACTAAATAAACTTAGCTCACTTATAGTTATTTTAAAATAAAAATTTTTTTTTTATTGTTTTGTGGTGAAATACGAATCAAAAGTTGCAGCTTCAACTGCTGTGAATTTCGATTTATCGTAAACATACCAGTTTTGGTCATTGATTAAAAAAAATGAAGATACTTTTTCTGAGAAATATGTTTATTTTTCTTTTCTTTTTAATGTGTTACATATATATATATATATATACTTTAAAAGTTTACGAATAAAGATAACGGGTAACTTTGTTTAAAATGTTGGAAATATGATTTAGTTCTTTTCCGAAAATACATCTCATATAGCAGTGCAATATGCTTATTTGTCTATAAACTATTATATAAATTTATAATACACAACGAAAAATAAAAATTAAATAAAAAATAGACCTTTATGTCTATCAAATATTGCCAACCGATATTTTCTATTACTCTCTCTAAAATAATCAATGAATTAGAATATGAAATATTAAATTCAATGAAAGTCAGAGGGTATACGCTATTTTTCGAAGGAAACCAGAAGGTATGCATCGTGTACCCCCAATACATCCTCTGAAGCTCAAATAAAGTATACTTCATTATAAAGCTCTATTACGAGTAATTATTAGATTGAACTCCGAACTAATTAGCTATTAACTCTTAAAAAAACTTTACAAAATAAATATCCAACTTTATAACAAATGCTATAAATATTTCATAATGAAACAATTTAAAAACTTATTTTTACGATACATTAATATACTGTTTGATGCACCTCTGTGACTATATTAACTATAAAAAAAAGAGCTATTAAATCGCATTCATGCATACTGTGCCTAAAGCTCCGATTTTGTCAGAAGTTTCCCGATTTTCAGAATCTTGTCCTAATTTTAAAAATATCCCGATTTTGTCCCAAAATTCCAGTCTAACCACAAGGTGTCCTGAAGTTATGTATTTTTTTTTTCAAAAAGATGTTTGGTGGCCTGTATTTCGGGCCGCGATTTTTCTTGTGTGTGGGGGGAGGGGGTAGAGACAACTAACTTATAGTTTTCTCATTTTTAACGTATGTCAAATTCAAAAACTCCCGAGACTAAGAAGGTCTTTTTCTTTGCTTGCATTGGTATCAGTGGCGTAGCAAGAAACGCCACAAGGTTGAGGTGTTCAGCTGAAAAAATACTCATTTCTGATACTCAAAAATATTAATAAAAGCAGTCATGATTTGATTTTAAATTTATATAAGCAGTCCCACACACACGAACTTGATTAGATGATGATGAAAAAAGTATTAACCCTTAACTTCGCAATTTTTTTAATTTCTATGAAAACATTATATCAGTTAGTTCTCAAGTAATAATAAAGATGAAAAATATTAAAAAAAAAAAAAGTAGTTTTAAATTGAATTTCAGTCATTTTTTGTTTGCGGCAAGGTATAAGTAACATAAAATTTATTAAAAACGTTTTCCAATAGAGAATTAAAATTAATTTTAAATGAGCGAAAAATGTTCAAATTTCTTATCTGGTAATTTATATCTTCAAAAAGCAAGAGGAAGCATAAAATATAATGTATTCTTTTTATAGTAAAGACACAGTTCTGAGGCATCAGATATTTTTATAATTATTGCGATTACTGAGGACAATGTTCTGTCAACTAGTGACAAAATCAACATGTATTTCGCTGCAATAAACCTTTTTTTATCAGATAATTGATTTGTATGTATTTTTTTTTAAATGAGTCTTTTAAATTAAAATAAATCATATGTTGCAGAAATGCAACAGTGGGAAGTTAAGGCTTAAACCCGGAAGCTAATAACTTTAATTTTCTTTACTGGAGTTTAACTTTGAGGTTCATGGGAGGGGTCCGAACCTGGGGACCACCCCCTTTTCTACGCCACTGGTTGATATGGCCTAATGTCTACAGCACTTTTGACATTCAGGTACATTGTGTAAGAATTAGTGTGCTTTTAATGCTAAATAATCAACACTAAAATATTGCTCAGCAATTTTTAAAATATTACCCAAAATTAATCCTGTAAACAGTAAATAACGCTTAACGTTATTTACTGTACAACGAAATAGCGCATTATAAGAAAATAGAACATGAAAATACCGAAGACTGGCTGTGTTTCATTTTTAAATAAAAAAAGGCCTTCTTTAATGATGAGGGTCGTAAATTATTTTCAAAGATAAGAATGAATTTGAAAAAAAAAAAAAAAGTTTTTTACCTCGAAAGAAAAAAAGAAAAATTAAGCGAATCACATTAATTGTGATTATCATACAAATCATGATTTTTGTTGAATAGCAAACAGCTGTTTCAAGATAAAAGCGGAAGAAGGGGAGCGTATTAATAAAAACTATAAGGAAAAATAACTAATATTTTGGATTAAAATGTTTTTTCCTTATCCTTTTTTTTATATCTTCTAATCCAACACACCATTGTTGTATAAACCTAGGAGGATAGAAGAGAGTTTTTCTTTTATTCTAAAAAGAGAGAAAGAGAGAACTTATTGTACTGCTTATTTTAACAGTGGGAGATGATTATTTCTTTGCATTCATTTGTTTGACATATCTTCAATTTGTTAACTTTTATTGTTCATTTTCTCACTTTCTACGCTCTATAGAACTTATTTTAACCCATTTATGCCAAAGTTTTCTTTAACTATTTGTTTCAATTTGTATCTACTTAAAACTCTTACTTGGAATGGTTTACATACATTTTAGCCTTAAAATAGTTCGCCGTTGCCATATTTATTAAATTATTCAACGTCCTGTTTATGGGATATTTTGCAGATATGTGAGCAAAATACCACCTTACTTGACTTTACTTGTGCAAAGTAACATTACAGAAGGCATCTCTGATCCATTTTAAGCAAATCATTTTAAAGTAGTTTAATTTTATGAAAAATAAGTTCGCAAAAAGAACTTACTTTCTGTGACTATCCATGCTGGATCGTTGCTTGACTGATTTGTCTGAAAATAGCTGTCAATAAATAAACTCTGATGTCCAACTAGTGGCTCTAACTGGTTTTCTCAAGAAGAAGAACTATTTAACTTGTGAAAAACAGCTTTAGTAAAATAATATACCCAATACAGGTTTTTGTATACAGCAACTAACAAGCGTCCCGTTTCTAGGCTACTGGGCATAAATGGGTTAAGCAATGTTCAAAACTTAAGATTGAGAGAATCTACATTATAACTGTAATTTATTTTTTACTTATTTATACACTGTTTAAAAACTGCACCTAATTTAAAGTGAGTACCTATTAATTAAATGTATAGTCGTTTGAGTTATACATTTAATTAATTAAGTGCATTTAAGCTTTTGAAATTGTGTTGGATTGGGGGAAAATGAATTAGTACTCAACGTCTCAAAAATGCATTCGCTAGCGACAAAATGGGAGAAAGAAAAAAAAAACAAAACCGTTGAATATGCATAGCTTTTTACGCTGTTGTACGTGATAAATGAAATATATTTTATGCTCTAACATCAAAAATCATGAAAGAGCTATGCTTCCATTTGTTCCACTGCATCCGCTGTCCCACTGTACCCCCTTTCTCCTCTTATAGAAAAAAATTAGAACTACACCTGAATTTTTCAAGTTAAAACTTTAACTGGGCATTTTTTAAACATTAGAGTAAACATTACAATGGGTGAAAAATATTTCCAAGTGCACACTGGCCAATAATGCACGAAAGAATTTTGCAGGCGGTGAATGAAAAAAATTAAAGTCAATAAGAAATCAGAGTGGGCGGATAAGAATTCGTATCGACGTAATCTTTATTATTCTTGTTATCTTTTACTTGTCAATTGTATTGCACACACACACACACGCAGAGCTAAAAGCAGGTTACCCACGAAATGCTATCTAGTTTTGTTTGTTATCTCTATAAAAAATGAAGGAATTTTGCTTTAAACAATATTTGATATCAATTCTATGTTTACGAAAGGTCAGCTATCGTATGATACCTACATAAATGTTAATTTTTTATGGGAAAAATGTTACCCTAAGAAAGCGCACGATATAAAATGATTTGATTTATTTCTTTATTTATTTTTTAAAGAGTGAAACACATTTTTTGAAAAAAACTATTTTTAACAAGAATTTCAATGTACCATGCATTAAATTTATGCATTAAATATGAATCCGAGCAAAAGTACTTTTCCACTAAACTGGGGAAGTGAATTTTATTAAAAAAGGGCTTTTGAACTGATAAGGAAATGTATTTGTAACGCACAAGAACACATTTTTTAAGCTAGTGTTTTTAATAATCACAAGTAATAAACTATTCCAAGTGTTTTTTTTTTTTATCACAGTAAAATAAGTTTTACATCTTTTGAAACTGTGCTTGTTATGGTATGTTGGTTCCGAGAGTGAACCGAAAAAAAATGACATGAAAAAGCATTTCATCAGTTACTTTCAAAGCTAACTTGCTTAGCAATTCTTCTGGAGCGAAACCTCATTTTTGTAATCGGCTAACGGGTTCGGCTGTTAGCTAAAGGATGGTAGTTCAAACCCAAACGGAAGAATTACATGTTCTATACTTTTTGTATTTCTTAAATTTCTAAATACTTCTATATGTCGTGCCTACTTGAAAACTCTTAAGCATACTGTAATCAATCTATACTTAAACCTGTACAAAAATGATGAAAGTGAAAAAAAAGCAAAGTAACTGAAGCACAAATTATCACGAAAATACAGCAAATAGTTATTTCAAGGCTACAATGGAGCCTCTTCATCAATGCAAAAAGCTCAGCTCACAACAAGAATGCTATGAGAGAACTGAGATCAGTTCTCTCAATTTGTTTCTTAAACAGATAAAACTTCTTCTCGGATCTAAAGTAGTGCGTGAGAGCACAAGTAGAAGAAACAAACAACCGAATCAGGATTTATTAAAAGGCAAAAAACTGCGCTGACCCTTTTTGAAAACAGTAATTCCAAATAAGCAAGATTTTGATGTTATTATAAACAACACAAGTATTATCGTGAATAAAATATGCGCGTTACTTTCTCTGATGAAACTATACAGAATTTTGAATAGCATTTTGATGGGTTATTAGTCTATTAACGTGACTAGTGGAAAAGCCCAAAGAGCATATCGCACCCTTGCTACACAAGTGCCACAACTCAAAAAACTACGTGTTCCAGGAATTGCAAAAAACTGTTCTCGGGTTGACTAGGCACATTTTAGTATTTTTGAATTTGTAATATGAAGACCGATACATCTCAAACTCTGATTATTAGTTGCGCACGTTACTCTACGACGGTTGGACGACAACTCAAGATGTGGCATTTCAGGGGAAGGGGTCCTATGCATCTTGATAACAACAAAACGCCATAACTGCCCTTTGGAGGCTGATTTTTCAATGCAACTTTTGGCTTTTTTGAAGATTGGTAGAGACGTGTAAACTACGTCTAGTGACGGTCATAACTCAAAAATTAGAATTTTTGAGTTGTGGTACTTTTGTAGCGAGGGTGCGATATATGCTGCAAACAACCAAATGGTAGCTTGCTTATCGTATGTTGAGCTTTTGCATTTAATGGGAAAGTGCTCCCAATCAACTCTTTCAGCAAGACAACACATTGATACACACTTTCCTTTAGATGAAATAATGACTTACTTCTCGGAATCTCGGTGTAATGAACTGTCCAACACAAATCTCAATCCGGTAGAGAACATCTAGAAATCCTCTCACGTGACATCTAAAAAATAGTACAAGAGCTCAAGTCAGCAATTAAGAAAGGCTGGGATTGATTTGCTCCCAAAGCCTCCTATTCTCTCATGTTATTAATTAAAAATCAGGCATTCCTTCTCGTCAAGTGTAATTGAAACGCCTAATGAACTTGTGTGTTTTGTGAAAGGTAAATATTTTGTTTTGGTGATTAACTTTGCGACATAACAAAATTTTATTTTTAAATACATTAATTTCTCTTTAATGAATTACCTCTAAATTTGACACGCATGATCTTGTATTATAGTTTCATTTGACACAGTAAAAATTTCAAAGCATTCCGACGTATACGTTTTAATTCATTGAAACATTTAGCTTGTGCTTAAACTTTTGCCCTGCACTTTATATGTTATGTACATAATGCAGACGAGATTTTTGCAAAAAAAAAAAAAAAAACAATTTGAAATAGCTGTCCCTAGCAAGGGAGGAAAAAAAAAGTTTAAAACTAACTTAAAAACTAATAAGTACGACTATTTTATTGAAAATGTTTGATAAAATCATGTGATGATTTTTTCCTTTATAAAATAAATATATAATCTTACTAATCTGTCAAGAAATGGTCTTACTATCTGCAGATTATATGTTATTATTCTCCATTAAATGTGTACAAAATTGTCTGGGACGAAAAAGTGTTATACCTGTGTAAATGGATCAAGCATGAAGTTATTTAAAAATCTTTTTATATGAACTATTAAAGACAATTTACTACTTTAAAGTAGAGAAATGTTGTGCACTAAATTGCTGCGAATTTTAATATAAAATATCTTTTATAACATTTTAAATCAACTAACACCACTAAACTTTATAAAATTTCACCGAAATCCTATAATAATGAAAGATATTAATTGGAAACTTTGTCATAATGCTTGTAACACGAGGACTAGGTTATTAAACAGACCCTTTGCTTATGATGAGTTTTCACAAAATTATTTATTTATTCCTATGGGAGAGAATCATAAATCCCTCCCTCACACACCTGGTTACGTAAGGCGTCCGATTTATTATTCTATGTAATATTACTTAATTGAGAAATCATAGCTTCAGAGCGCATAATTTTTAATGAAATATTCAAAAACTTTCTTCTCAAATTTCGAAGCAATTGCTGTTTTATTTGTAAAGCCATGCTGCAATCGAGAGTACATTTTGGTACCACATGCCGTTTTCATTAACATTATGGTTTTAATATACTTCTTTCATTTTTTATTTCTTTTGAAAATGAAATTCATAATTCCCTCGCTTGATTGGAATGACTCACAGATACATTTTTTTAAATGTTAAGGCACAGATACATTTTTTAAATGTTAAATATTGATTCAATAAATGAAGAATTAATGGATAAATTGCGATATTATGTAATCTTGATTTCAAAAAAATGATTTAAGTGAGTTAAATGCATTCCTTTGCAATGACTACAGACTCCAATATTACATTTACAGGGCAATTTCATTTTGGGAAAAAAAAAAAAAAAACATCGATTGCTGCAAAATATAGACTGCGCAGGCTCCAAATATGTTAGGTTCTAGTTTCGTTGCATGAATTTTTGAAGAACATGGGACTACTTCTAAATACAGTTAAATTTTGAAGATTTCCAGAAACAGTATAAGTATTTATAGTTTTTTTCCTCTGTAACGTACGTATCTTACGAGATACGTCCGTTACGGAGAAAATGCTATTATTTCAATATTTTTTCTGGAAATCTTCAAAAATTAACAGCGTTATATATAGCAACAAAGATCCTGTTAATCATTAAGTTCGTGAAATAAAACAAGAGTTTAACCTATTTCTAGTCTATGTAAGTTGTTTCATGAAAAACTGATACGTCTGTTACCGTGGAATTGCCCTATAGCAAACGCACAAGCGATTCTATTAAAATATATACTGTGTTTTTTAACCCATTAATGCCTGACATTTTTTTTTCCAAAGATATTTTGTATACTGGTTACAAACAGTGTTTAATGGACAGGAAAAATAATTAAAAAAATAGTATGAAAAAAAAATGTTTTTATTAAGGAAAGAAAAATCGTCCCTTAAAAGTTACGATAAACCCCAGAGGGTACATACTTTTTTTACTAAAACTTTCTGCCTACGATATAATATTTAAAAAGACATTTTATAAAAAGAAATAAAATCAACAATTATCATAAACTGGGAAGCTGGGAATAACTTTGAAAACTTAGCTTTTTTTCTTGAGATTATGAACGATGTCATTTTTGATAAAGATCATATTAAAACTGCTACAGAACACACTTTACAATGGTTATGTGCTGCAATCTGTTAATGACGAATTGAAACAATACCAAGGTACTAATTGAACACTGTTATTTGGTTGAAATGTTCATTTTGGGGAAATTCAGGCCCTTTTTTGGACCGTCTCTAAAAAGGGACGCTAGGCATTAATGGGTTAAACAATCGCTTTAAATTTTGATTTGTGTTACGGAAAAAAGTTGTTAAAGATATGAACGGGATAGTTAAACTATTTTTTTAACTTTGAGAAGAGTACGTACCCCCTGTGCCCTCCCCCACCTAAAATCTATTAATGGTAAAAATTAAATCTTATTCAGAACATTAAAGATCGGCGCATTAAAATGGCAAAAAATAAAATAATTAAAAATTGCGTTCTTCAAATGGATTCGCTGGAAAGTTAGAGTCTCATTAAAATTATGGCTGACTTGGCAATGCTGATATTCAAAGCCAAAAGCTGCTGCGGTAAGAAGCAATTTAGGGGATGCCATTTTGAAGTGAGTCACGCATAGATTCAAATCAAGCAAGAAGCCCATTGGATTACCTTTAAAAACTTCCAACGCAGTTTTTTGATGAATACCCACTTCTATGAAAACCTTGATTACCCTAGTATTAGAGAACTCTCTGAAATTCTTAGTGAGAACAGCGCACCATATCATTAGCAGACCAACCGAAGTTGAAGTAGAATTTCGCAGTTTATTATGCTGTAAGAGATCTTCGCCAATGAAAAAAAGGAGGAGGAGATGGATGAATTTCCAAGTGTCAGAAGTGGCTCCAAATTTTGATGGATCGGTCTGCTTTCTTGACGAACCTACCATTTTGCATGAGCAGGAACCTGAACTGCCGAGAGTTCAAGGATTTTTTGTCATTGATTCTTTGAAGCCTAAATGACCGTTTCGCTTATCCTACTTATAGCGCAAAGATGAGCTTTGGGGTAAATTAGCATGTAGATTTCAGTCAGCTTTCCTTTGAACTTCGTGGTTTATCTCGATCGTAAGAGAGCTCTTAAATTGCTGCTTAATTCCTACAATTTATATACATTTGACCTTGATAGGACTGATTGTCAAGAAGGCAGTAGCTAGAAAGCATTCCCCTCCCCCTTCTCTACTTTTTGTCAGATTCGCTTCAATCGAGTTTGATTCACATGTAGAGCACAACACAAATGAAGGGAAAAATGGATAAAGGTGATATATGTGACATTTGAATTTCGCCGATTTACACAAATGCAAATTATGCATGTTCAATTGTGTTAACTCACGAACACAAGTGCGGGTAAATGAATAAAGGTGATATGTGACAACAGTTTACATTTTTAGAAAAAGCTTTCAAAAAACAAATATTACCGTTTCACCTTCATCGATGTTAAAAAGTAAGTTTTTCCAAAATTTTCACATATCACCTTTGTCCACTTGTCCCTTCAAATGAGGTCTTACTAATGACATAGCGGTCTAATCGCTCATTTGTATTGTTCGGGGAAGCAGCTCTAAAAACTGTTATTGAAGGGGTTACCAGAGCTTACGCAGTTACGCAGACCAAATGCGGACACCTTTACTATGTTGAATGGGAAATAGAAGTGAAGCTGCATGTAATTTCTAAGTTGAGCATTTATCCCCCCCCCCCCCGATATACATACATACATATATATATATATAACAAAAAAAAAATAAATAAATGCTGATTTTAAAGCAATTTTGAGAGTCCAAACAAGTACTTTTCGTGATAAAGTATAACTGTTAAAATAATAAACAGATATAGAAGAATCGGTACAGCTGTTTGGCCACTATTCTAAACAAAGTTGGCACAAAAGTAATGTCAAATGCAAAATAACTGGCCACATTGTTGTTGGTCATGAGACCGCTCAGCTATTTCGATTTTTAGTTGTGTCATACAAATTAAAGACTTTTTTACGATGTCATAGGATGAGGATTTGCGGGGTGAATCCGAACACTTTGTTCTTTTGTTCCGATTCAATGTAATTAATAGCAATAAAAAAACGAAGGAAACTTTGAAAAATCAAAAGATTTCAACCCCAATTTTTCTAATCAATTCAAGGATAATGTCTCATAACTGTTAACCTCTTTTGATGAGGAACTAGATCATAGAATGACAGAAAGTTCCAGATTTAAAATGATTTTTGCTCCATCAGGAGACCTCCTTGTACTTATAATGAGTGGGAAAAAGTCATGCAGACTTTATGTAGTTAAAGTTCTGTACACACACAACGACGAATACTTAGGAAAATTTTACATGAGGGTCTCCGAAATCGGGAGATTTCAAGAACCTAAAGAAGAGATCCTAGAAGATGCTAAGCAAAAATTTAGGCAAAGCCGCAACTGATCGTTTTAAGAACATTATAATTTTTGTGGACGACATGAGTGACTTTAGTTTATATTAAATCTTTGTTTTTCAATTAAAATTCATTTTCTAAAAACTAATTTTAATCTTTCACAAGTTAAAAATTATTTTCGATTTTTGATAAATCATGCGTTTAACGGTATAGAAAATACACCCTTATTTAACAGTAACTATTTGTTCTGATTCTTCCCCATCAATATTACTTATTTTTGTTAGACCTGTTACCATTTTAATAATAATTACTTTTTTATGATCGAAACCGAAAAGTGTTCCGATTCAACCCGTTTTACGGTGTCTCAAATTTTAAATTACGAACTTCAAAACTAAAAGCTGAAAAGATCTGTAAGTTTTGGTATTATGACATCTTGGCTGGTACAAGGTATAAAAATCTGCTTAAAAATTTATTTTATGGAAACGTATTTTTCTTGACCGGTTTTGGATAGATTGATCCAAAAAGAAAAAAAATAATTTATGATGCTAAAAATTATTTCTCTTTTATTTAGCGTAACCGAAGGGCTAGCAATCGCTTTTCAAAGAAATTATATTCAAAGGAAATAAGGTTGAAATTATGAAAACAGTGGATAAATAAATATGGCTGAATGAATATTAATTGTTAGGAAAAAGCTATAAATATTTTGCTTTACAGAAAACATCCTTCAGTTTATTTTTATTTATTTGTAAATTTTTGTTATGTTAGAGCTGCTTTTAAAACGTGAAAAACCTTCATAGTGGTTACAAAAAAAGGATGTTACTAAATATTGACGATGTTCTAAACTATAAACGTATCTGAAAGGAATGCAAATGCAAGAGATAACATTCACGATAAGCAGCACGGAGATCTTAAATATTTTCCACTTGAAACATCATATTTTGACATGGCAATTCTAGTGCCATAATACATAAATTAATTGTGTAATTACTTACAATTTAAATGTAAAAACTAGTCTCCTTGGACTTACCAGAAATTCTGATTCCTGACCAGTGGAAACTAATCATAGATCTTTACGCATAAACTCTGAAAGTGTATCAGTGTTACACTGTTATTTATATGAAAAGTCAGATGGTTGTGACAGTGAAAGAATTTTTTTTAATAAATGTGCATTTCTTCCCTGATTTATATTTAATTGCCGAGATTACATTTCCTCATTGAAAGTATTCATTATTTCATGACTTTGTCAATCATAGTAGTTTATTTATTTTTTATCAGGCGATTGTTGTAAATATTGGCCTTTGCCATGAAAGTTATGGTTATTTCTAAACGAGCACTTAGTAGGTGACAATATTACCCCTAACGCAAAACAATAATAACTTGATTAACCTTGAGAAAATGAAGTCTTCTTGAGCAAAAATCTTTTTAAATATGAAACTTTCTGTCATTCTAAGATCTAGTCCAGTGGAGCACATAGCACCCCCCCAACCTCCGCGGCCCAAGGGGGAAGGGGGGGGGACGCACGAGGTTTGAGGGCGCACGATCCAGGAAATTAGCACTAAAGGAAAAATATTTTTCATAGTTCAACAACTGGGGGCACCTAAGCCAATGTACGCTACTGATCTAGTCCCTCATGACATGGGGTAAACAATCATAAATCCTTGCTTCTGTCGTGACTAGAAGAATTGGGGTTGGAATCTTTTGATTTTTCAAACAGTCTCCTTCGCTTCTCTTTTTATTAAGTTTGAATTTTAACAACAGAACTAACTTTTTGGATTCACCTCGCAAATCTTTATTCATCACATCCTAAGGAATTCTTCATTTTTATGACACAATTTTGAAAAAAAAATGTTGATTATAATGTGGTACTCTGTTGCTTTGATGTATGCATAATTGAAAAATACTATTCTTAAGTTTTAAATATAAAGAGTACTTACAAAGTTTTGCAGACGATGTATTCTTAGCGTTCCGCGTGCAGCTTTTGCTCATAAGCCAGTAATGTTGCCAGAATGACAAAAGTAAATTTCCCTCACTTCACATGATATTACCTTTCAAATAAATAAATAAAAATAACAGCCAAAAATACCTAACCATTTATTTATGGAGAATTTCTATGCATGTTCGGGAACTTTCGTTCCGATTCACCTCGTTTTACGGTAAATATTTATTCGATTGGTGTTGTGATAACGAGGTTTTTCAAATTAGTATACGTTACAAAAAATTACGTTGTAGTGTTTAATAATGTCATTTGGGAAACCCAAGCCCCTTTCACCTAACGAATCGGCATAAAGTTGCAAGACAGCGGTTCCAGACAACGTTAAGCTCCCACTTGGGGAGGAGTACGACGGGGGCTCAAAGGATGATCGCACCATACAGTTTAGGCATGTTTCTGAAGGGGAGGGAACTCTATGGACCCTATTTACGGTTTGGCAACGGTCTTCGTTTGCGGGTATTTACATCCAGTTTCCACAATCTTGATTGGTTCCAAATCTTAATTTCGTCTGCTAGGCGCGGTCAATATCTGCAATGACGCCACATGAATAGGGTCCATTGGAACTCTGCACCCATGGTAACTTCGAATAGTACGTCGAGCCACTGAACTTTCGCACCAACGGAAAAAACGAGCTCGCATGTTGCATGCATTAGATAAGTATTTGGTAGCCACATTTTCCAAGTTCGGGATGCTTCGATTAAAAAGCCGATGCCCCATCTACTAGGCTACTCTAGGCAAAATAAAATAATGAATCCTTTTCAGCACATTTCGCAAATAATGATAAATCTTATTTCAGTTTTAGTTTCAGCATAACCTCACCCTGCTAAAATATAATTGTTATTTTTTGCCGATTCGAAAGAAAATGAAGTAGTTCCTTACTTTCGTCGTTTTATGAAGCATTAAGGATACAGCAACAGCAAATAAAATCACGTTTAAGCAATATTATTTATACTAAGTTACCATGTTAAAACAAACATTTCCTTTCCAGTTTTAATGCAATTGTGCAGCTGCGGTTTAAATTCCATGCAATGAGGTTTTTTTTTTCTCGGAAATTTCGATCATAATTAACCGGTGAAAAAAGTCAATCAAAAGCGACAAAATCCACCGCAGTACCAAACATGCGATCTTTACATTTCTAGAGCAACGCTCTATCCAAACCACGCCACTGCATCTTAGTTTTCGGATGCTATTCATTAAAGTAATGTATAATAAAAGCACAGGTTGGGAAACGATTTTTTTATATAAAAAAATTGATTGTGGGTCTATTTTTCGTTTATAGCTGGCAGGATAAGCTTTAATGAGGGGAATTTTGATGAAGAAATGAAGAAATTCTCGCGTGGTAACGGAAAGCAGATTAGAGAAATGATACATGAGATAGGAGATAGATAAAAGGAAATAAAAAAAATAAATATATATATAAATAAAAATGGATTTGAATTTTGACATCTCGGACTGAAATTATATTTTTCACAATGATGAATTGCAATAGGTGTATGTGTGTTTGATCTTTCACCGGCATGTCCTACATGGTGGTGCAGCGGGACTATTGCGAACTCCGTCTTGTTCCGTAAACATGTCCTGCATGGCGAAGGAGCAGGGGCCGGGTGCAGGTCCAAGGAGATGGAGCGCCGGCACGGGAGACGTTGGCTGTCTGCCAATCTGAAAGAAGGACCACCCGGCAACTCAAGTCCGAAAATAAAACATAGCAATTTGTCATTGATGAATGCTAAAAGTTATTATGAAAATTAGAGCAAAAATTAAATCATCTCAAAACATATTTTATGTGAAAGGAAAATATTTTCGAATAAAAGTAATACATATTGCTTTGGAATCGTTTCACCCCAGCAGAAACCGCTTGAGGACACGAATTTCAACACTATATTAAATATATAAGAGAAACAAAATCAATCCTCAAATTTATCATGAAACCATCATCTTTGAATTAATGTAGAAACATTATTCATAAGCGAAGCACAGAAACTTAAAAGCACGAAAAGTTCAAAATCACATCCATAAAAGTATAGTATGGAATTTTTATTGACATTAGGGATTTCAGAATTTTTAATTTTTTAAGTCTAATTTTTACTTTTTTGAGGTTTAAAAATGTAACATAAATAGTGCTTAGTAGTTGAATGAAAATGTTTACTTCTAAATCGCATTTTTATTGAGTTTTTGAATTTTAGAAGAAATATATATTATTCGACACATTTGTAATAGCAAAAATAAACATAAAAAGTAAACCAATGAAATATATATATAACGAAAAAAAAAAGTTTAGATCAACTGTTTATTGTGCTAACTCATTTTATGAAAGTACGTACTTTACGCTCTGTTTATGAAAGTTTATTTAACAGACTCCATAGTTACATTACATATTAACCCTTCATTCAGTTGTAAACTGAGGGAGAAATACGACGCAAGAAACAAAAATGTCAATGTGAGGAAGTATAGTTTACGATTTACGTGATTCAAAGAACAAAAGTTATTGTAAAATAATTTTGATCTATATGACAATCTAGGTGTTGCGGGAATGAACTTAAAAAGAAAAATCAGCAAAAGTAAAATAGAAATCTTAAATATTTTCTGAGTATATCTGTAGAAATATTTATGGAGGGAAAATAAATACGGTAACAAAGCTTTTTAATGTCAGTCAAAGAGGAAAGAAAAAAAAACCGTTGCATTACAAAGGGGAGTTATCTCAGCACCAAAACACTTTATCAATCTATTAAAGCGTAAAAAAGAAAGAAACATAAAAGCGGAAGAACATTGCAGATTAACTGTTAGACAGATAAAAAATGTCACCACTTCAACAACTAAAGTTTCCGTAGAGATAAAAATGAATATTTTTACGGCATGTCACATTTTAATTTGTTAAGTGATACGCAAAAAAGATTCATCAATTATGTTGGGATTATACGGAACAAATGAAACGTGGACACCAATTAAATATTTAGTTGGATTTTACTTTCATAATAATTAGTTATAAATCTAATGATTGCTAAGAATTAAACCTGTCTTTAAGTAACGTTATTTATTTGTATCGTAGTTATTTGTATCACACTGAATCAGTTTCAATAGCCTTATATTCATACCGTAAAATGGGGTGAATCGGTATACTTTTCAGCTTTGTCAAAAAAGCAGTGATAAAAAGATTTCTGTTGAATTTGTTTTTGTTTTTGTTGGGGGGGGGGGGTAAAAACTTCGGTCTCGGTTTGCTCTTGATATTCCACTAGCAAAACCAAAACATGCTGAACCGTTTTTATTTATATATATATAGTTTTTAGAGGTGTTCCAATTCTCTCCACTGAAAGAAGTCAATCGGAATGCATGTTATTGTATTATTTTCTCAATTTAACTAGGAATAGGTACAAGAAAAATAAGTAATATTAATGGGGGAGAATCTGCACAGATAGTTATTGTCAAATAAAGGTTATATTTCTATACAGTAAGCGCATGATTTGTCAAAAATCGAAAACAGTTTTTAATTTATGAAAGATTGAAAATAATTTTAAGAAAATGCATTTGAATTTTAAAACAAAGACTTTGCCTTTGAAATAATTAGTTCAACTTTTATGAATAGAGTTGGGTTATTTATTAAAGTGCTTTTTTATTGTAAAAACTAAAGACTTGGCGAGAAAATGATCACTCAATTTCACCGTCTACATCTGTAGAACATCTATCTGCAAATCATGAAAAATATGTCTGCCGCTTCTCGCTGAAACTCTCTTAGTGTGGTGATTAAAGAAAAAAATCGACATTCTTTAAAAACCTCACATTTCGGTAACGTAATCACGAGGGCAAATAATTTATACATACAGAAACATGTTTCACAATGTTCTTTCGATTGTTACCTATTAAAAAAAAATCATAATTGCACTACCTTATAGTTTCCTTTTTAGCTCAATCTAACCTACATGTATTGGTATTGATACGTATGAATCATGTGATGTAGCACAATCCTACTCCTGCGGTTACAATCTCGTCCCATTTGGACGATATTACATCATTTACGATTGCTTTTACTGGCTCCATGGTTTGGCTTTGAATAACATAGGTTCGTGATCACCATGTTAGACGTCTCTAGCAGACACGGTAAATATCTTGTCGTGAGAAAAATCATGGCTACTGTCTTCTATGTCATTCTGTATACAAAATATAAACAATTTAATGAAGTAACACAATACGACAACGAAATTCATAACACAATGAAGAGTGGAAAAAAATGGTTGGGTGCAGGTAAAATCACTGACTCTAAGTCACTCTTTGAAATTATACTTCTTTTAACGTGATGGATTAGAATTTCAACTCAGGCATCAGAAGAGTTGGTTGCAATGACCTCATAAATTACAGTTTTCGAATCGCCTTTTCTTTTAATTCAGAAAATATTATAGTGCAACTTTGATAAGTTGAAGCACGACCTTCACAGTACAAACTTCTTTTTGGATGAGTTCAGTGAAAACGTGAAGCGTTATTGACGCGGATTTGAGTTGGAACTCTTTCACAAAACTTACTAAGAAAGTAGTCCAAATCAACTCAACTTCTTCCCTACTACCCCAAAAAGAAGTTAACATTGATTAAGATCATACCATACCGAAACTTATCAAAGACACACAATGCAAAAGTTTACATACTTATTAGGGATGCACCGATTAATCGGCAGTACCGATTAATCGGCCATAATCGGCCACTTTGCCGATTATCAATAATCGGCAAAATCGGGCCGATTAATCAGCTGAAAAATATTTTTCAGATATTATTCTTTAAAGTATACTTTCACTTGGAAACCATGATGAATAATTTTATTAACAGTAATAATAATCCTCATGGTTGATATTAAGTTTTTTTAAATTAATTCTACTACTTTGAATAAATTATAGACAATGATGCAACATTTTTCATGTGGCGATAATTTTCTCCTTAGCACAGTGCTTTCAGATAACCTTTAATTTTCAAAGTATTGAATTAAATTTCTACTACTGTAAAGGCCTTTAATTTCGCGGGCCGTAATTTTCGCGAAAATGAATATATCGGTGATTTTGAGGGGCCGAAAATTTCGCGAATTTTGCATGTACAGAACCGAAAGTTGAAAAAGTCCAAAGTAAAAAAAAATTCGCGAGGCCTAAATTTTCGCGATTACGAAGGGCTCGCGAAAATCGCGAAAATTAAGGCCTCGCGAATAAAAAGGCCTTTACAGTAATTACTAAAATATATGAATTAAAAGTACTCTTAAATTGGAGTGTTCACCACACTCCCCTTCCCCTCCTTTTTTTATAAATTTTTATTTCCAATTAACATAACTAACAATGTGCTAATAATATTATTGACACTAATATGAAATTTGGTTCTAAGAAATTTGATAAAATATTGAAAATATTTTGTGAAAACTAGGAAAATGGAAAAAAAAATCTTCTCCCAAAAATAAATTACTTACTATTTCTAAACTTGGAATTGTTAAAGCGATAAAAACAGTGATGGTAAAATTGGTAGTAGAAAAACAATTATCCTTATCATTAATCGGCTCAGCCGATTAATCGGTAATCGGCCAATTTGCTTATCGGTACATCCCTAATACTTATCAATAATTTTACCATTATTTCTACTTAACGTTTCTCTTTTTGTAGGCAGTATTATTAACAATAACTTTATCTTGTAACTTAGACAACTCTCAAGTTTGAACTCTACTGTTTGAATTCCCATTAAAATAGGATTTTACGGTAAAAAGTATTCGCAACATAGATGCCAGAACTTCTTACCGTAAAATTTCAGGAAACTTTTCAGCAGTGTTTGTTTTTATACAAATTTGCTTCAGGCTCTCGTTTATCACTGAAGCTTGTTATTTACACGAATTTTGGCCGTTCTAATCAAGATTATTTTTCCCTTTTTAGTATGGTTTGCAAATTGATGATCTGTTTCGAGATTTGGGAGATGGCTTAAGACTGATGAAACTTTTAGAAGCTTTGACTGGAGAAAAGTTAGGCAAACCTGCAAAAGGCAATGCAAGAATCAACAAAATTGAGAATGTCAGCAGGTGCCTTGTTTTTTTACATAGCAAAAAGGTAAATAACTTTTATGAATATTGTTTTCAATTTAAAAGTCAGTGGAAAACGGTTTAAACATGTATAATTCCATGTAAAGTCACTTTGTGGAACTTTCGACTGATTTCATTTTAAATATCCGTATTTTAACAATGCTGGACAGTAAAGAAAATGAAACGTTAAAACTCATTCATTCGAGGAAAGTAGGGTAATGATACTCAGCGAGCAATCCCACTCATTCAAATAACTCTAAAATGAACAGCACTGAAGACCCAAACCTGCTATCTTTTCTGAATATACACTCTTGTGCAGGAACTTCCGTAAATTAAAACTGCATCTATGATCACGTCAGTTGAGATTTCACTGTTGTCGGCGATAAACGTGGCACCCCGAAATCGTACAAAGGTTGTTACTCCTTCCAGACATACGCCAAAGACTTATAGAGAGATTTCGAAGATAGTTGACGTTAGTATTGCAAATGTGAGCCGTGTTATAAAACAAAATAGAGAAGCAGGATCCATATCGCCAAAGAGAAGCGGGAAATGTTCCCGAAAATTGAAAACAACACCAAGAGATGACTCTTTTCTACCTATGCAAAGCAAAAAGACGTGCAGCACTTAATAGAGATTTAAAAAGGTATGGGATACATATGAGCTCATTTACTGTTCGGAAGCACCTTATTGCAGCCGGTCGGCTAGCCTAGCGGCCTATGAAGAAACAGCTTCTGACCAAACCATTGAAGAAAAAACGCTACTTGTGGGTATTAAAATGTAAGAACTGAGCTGTTAAAATGAGAGGAAAGAACTATTTTGTGACATAATTCATTTCATTGCAAAAGGCCAACGAACGGAGACCTCCGGGTAAAAGAATTCGGGACTGCATCATGAACCGATTTGTTTACTTCCTCAAAAGAAGATGTTTGGGGGTTGTTTCGGTTAAAATGGGGTTGGTTCATTGCAGCCTGCTGAGGGTATGATGCGTTCTGAGCAATCTATTACGATTTCGGAAAAAAATGCTTTACCAGTATTGAAGAAACGATGCGCAGACGGAATGGAGATTTTCAAGCCAGATTTAGTCCTTTGCTATACTTCCAAAATGACCGGGAAATTCATGTCTGAGAGCCAAATGGAGTCAATGGAGGAATTGGTAACTCTCCTGGTATCAATCCAGTTGAGAATCTTTGGGCTACATGTAAGAATCGCATATTGCATAAGTTCAACTATGGAGAAGCTAATCACTGCGCTAATTCATGTCTGATACAAAAGGACACAAATATTACAAATTAATGTAAAAAGTCCGTGAATTCCATGCCAAATCGTGTCCAAATGTAATAAAAGAGTTGTTGAGATCCTATTATGTTATAAAATCTCTTAACTTTACATAAATTCAGATAAAATCGTATTTCTTCTTAGTTTTCTCAGTTTTTCGAGTTCGTTTCAATTAATTTACACAAGGGTGCAGATCAACCTGACACACAACTCCGTAGCGAAAGCAAACTGGCTGTCATTGAACGCGCGAATCTTGAAGTAAATGGGCAAAAACGTAGCCTACGAGGAAGCAACCACTGGTTTCCTTTGGATAACAATGTTGCTTGCAGCCCAGTAGTGTACGGCTACGGCAAAAGTTTTTCGCACGCCGGTGCCAAGCCGTATGCATGCGCTTTTGGATACTTGTTCGTTTGCTACTTGCATCTTGGTTGTCCGTGGAACCAGTTTAACGCAGTATATGTCGTTGGTATTATACCTATACAGGGCCGACGTGAGGTCATGTCAACTTAGTCAGAGACTACTGGCCTGTCCCTTTTTGTAGGTTCGTATCAAAATCGGAGTAGGGTCATTCCATGTGAAATAAGCAAAAATGAGAAAAAAGGTGATGGCCGCATGGTAATAGATTTTTATGAAATTTGGTAGACAGGTTCATTTTATGCATATATAGAAATATCTAAAATAGTTTGGCTCAATATTTTTTATTTTAGTCGTTACATGCAACTGAAACTAGGCATGATTGAGCATCCTCTGCGCAAATGCTAAATGTTGTATGTTTGAAGTCTTATATTTTATTAGTTATGACATGTAAACAAAAAAGTTTTATATTGCCGTAATCTATGGAATATGGTTATTTATCAGTCTTGCACTCACTAGTTTTATTGCAATAGTTAATTTTTTACTGAGTTGTAAAAACTGAAAATAACACAGTTTTCTCAAAATTAAGCATTTCATTTTTTATTCTCGATCTTTATAGAATGCATTAACGTTCGCTTACATGAATATCCAGTAAAGTTCCAAGTATCATAAAACAAATACCTTACTTTTGGAATTTTATTTAAAGGGTAATTCCATTGTGACTAACATAACATTTAGAGTAAATTTTTAATCTTTCTTTCTGTGTGTGAGCCTTATTTTTTGTCGCAATACCAAAAACAAGGTGTTATTCTTCTCCGCATAGATGAGTTGTTTAAGTTAATATACAAAAAGAATAATATTAATTTCATTTTTGGCAGTTAGAGGACATTTTGATCAACGTGACCAACATAACAGATCTGTTTCAAATCTGTTATGTAAGTCACGTTGATCAAAATGTCCTCTAACTGCCAAAAATGAAGTTAATATTATTCTTTTTGTATATTAACTTAAACAACTCATCTATGCGGAGAAGAATAACACCTTGTTTTTGGTATTGTGACAAAAATAAGGCTCACACATAGAAAGAAAGATTAAAAATTTACTCTAAATGTTATGTTAGTCACAATGGAATTACCCTAAACTCTTTTGTCTGCAAAATCAGCTTTAAACTTAGATACATTTTGTAAAATGACGATTTTCCCCTTTGTTTTGGGACAAAAATTTTAGAAAGGGACACTTCGGACAACTGAAATTTTGCAAAAATGTAGGGCATTATGTCTACTATTAGCTTCCAGAGTCATAAAAGTGCCTTTTTGATTCCCAAGTTTGAAAAAAAATCACAACAGTAGCAGTCTATTGGGTCATTCCATGTGAAATGAGTAAAAATAAGAAAAAAGTAGTGGCCGCATGGTAATAGATTTTCATAAAATTTGGTACAAAGGTTCATTTTGTGCATATATAGAAATATCTAAAAGGTTTTGGCTTAAAAATGTTTATTTTAGAAGTTACATGCACTTCAAAATTGGCCCACTTGAATATCCTTCACACAAATGCTAAATGTTGCTCTTTTGAACCCTTGTATTTTTTTAACTACCGTATTTTTCGCTGTATAAGACGCACCCAATTTTAAATTAAATCCTTCAATTTTAATTAATCTTAAATTTATACCATGTAAGACGGTCTTATACGGTGAAAAATACGGTAGTTAATGTCATAAGAGCTCCATATATTTGCCATTTTTAGAGTAGGGCAATTTATCGGTTTACTGTAACTTTTTAAAAGTCATGATAATTAACTGTTAACTGAACTGTAAAAACCTAAAATATTTCATTTTGAACAAAATTGAATGTTTTCATTATTTTTCTCACGCAAAAAGAATTCAGTTACATAATTTAAATTAATTCCCAACAACATGTTAACTTTCATAGAAATAATACCTTAACTTTTGAAGCTTTATTTTAATTCCTTTGTTTTCAAAATATTTTTTGAACTTAAGTATATTTCTCAAAACAATGATTTTCGCCTTCAAGTTGGCACAAAAATTTATATGTGAAGGACACTTCGGAAATTGTTCCTATTTTACAAGGATATAGGCTATAATGTCTACTATTTGCTTGAGGAAGCTCGATAGTGCCTTTTTGATTTCTTAGCTTTGTATTAAATGGGCAGAAACAACATTTTCTTCGTATTTTATGTGAAGCTCCAGGAATTCAAAGGACCAGATGAGCGACTAAACGGAGCAAACGCAAGTGTATTTAGCATTAATTTCAATTTCTAAAAAATTTGTAGGTACGATGTGGAACGTAGGGGGGAGGGGGATCTTTCGAATAAAATTTATTTCTCAAGAAATACGAATAATAATATAATCAATAAATGGAGAAAATAATAGTTGTTGTTTTTTTCTCTAATTTTCATTTTATCCAAAAAGTTTTCTTTTAATCTCCGTTAAGATGTGCTCGGTATACGCCCAAAATGTCGCGGCCGAAATGTCGCGGGCCAAAATGTCGTGGCCAAAATGTCGCCGGGAAAAAATGTCGCGGGCCAAAATGTCGCCAGTCCAAAATGTCGCGGTCCAAAACGTCGCGGTCCAAAACGTCGCGGGAAAAAATGTCGTCGGTTCAAAATGTCGCGGATAAAAATGTCGCCGGTCCAAAATGTTGCCGGTCAGAAATATCGCCGGTCCAAAATGTCGCCGGCCAAAAATGTCGCCGGTCCAAAATGTCGCCGGTCTAAAATGTCGCCGGTCTAAAATGTCGCCGGTCCAAAATGTCGCGGTCCAAAATGTCGCCGGTCCAAAATGTCGCCGTCAAAATATCGCGGCCAAAATGTCGCCAGTCCAAATGTCGTCAGACAAAAATGTAGAAGGTCCGATATTGATACACTTTGTCCCAAAAATTAAAACATACGAAAAGGCTTTTTTTCACCAAATTAGCAAAAGATTGTTAATTGCTGTTGACGAACGTGTGCGTTAACAATAGCATGAACTAAAATTTCTGAAAAATACTGTAAAAAATTTACCCTTTCGGCTTGTAACTGTTTCGAGCGTTTTCCAAGAAACAAATAGTTTTTAAATAAGTGTACGTCATTTATTTACAATAGCTTATTTCACCGTGACTCGCTATCTACCAACTTTAAAACGAATAGATTAGCAGCCCAAGACAAGTTCAATTGATATCGAAAAGAAAATTTAAGTGTTAAGAAAGAAGTTGAAGAACAATGAAATGAATAAGACAGATATACAATGTTTGAAACTTGGCTTTTGTTAAAATGTCTTACATGCTGGAAAGCAAGTCTTAATTATTTAATAATAGAGATGTTTTTATTTTCTTCTACATATGTGTAAACGAAAGTATTGGATCAGTGAAAACTTGTCAATTTGGAAGAATTTACACTTTCTGACATGTGCTGAATTCAATTTTACCGTTTATTTTTTTAAAGGAAAATTTGTAAGTGTGTATCTGCGTGACCCATTTTTTGGGGGCTACTCTATCTCAAAACTTACTGCATGAATTAAAATAAAATTAGTACATACATGTACCAATATGTGATTCAGTGTTGATTGGTTTTTGCCGCTAGTTCTTCCAAGGTAGTTTTTACGTACAAGAATGTAATGGAACGTTTTCAGCATAGCGTGATTACTCTGTCTGAAGAAGGTTCAGACTGGGGCTGCGACATCGATGTCGATGTTTTGGAAACATCAATGTTTTTGGAAGAACATCGATATTTTTACCATCGATGTTTGAGGGTCGATGTTTTTCCAACATCGATGTTTTGGGTTTGATGTTGCTTTTGATGTCAATGTTTTATAATCCAGCCAAAAAAAAAAATATCCAAAGAAAAATATACGATAAGCATGCTTATTAAAAGTTTTCATGTTGAATCAAAAGTTGCAATATTAATCTCATTTGAGAAAAAATTCTATAATTATTAGCAATGTTTTGTTTTCGATGTTTCTGAAACATCTCAAATTTGCTTTCACTTTTTTTTTACCTTTTAATTGTTGTTGTTTCGCATTCAGAGTTTTTTTTCGATGTCCTTTTTACATTTCAACAAAAAATAATAAAAATATGCGATAAAGTAGATTCATATTTCTCTAACCACTAATTGCAATTAAATTTTTTTTAATAACTAGCGATGATTTACAGTCAATGATTTATAAACATCGTTGTTTTACATTTAATTTTTTTTTCGATGATGTTTTACATTTCAGCAAAAAAAAAAAAAAAAGTTTTATAAAAATATGCGACAAAAAAGTTATAGTTAATCAACAGTTGCAGTATATATCTCGCTGAAAAAAGTTTTCTTAACTGACATCGTTATCTTACGGATAATGTTTTCCCAGGAGACAAAAGATGTATCTAATTAAATGATATAAAGAGGCGCTTATAATGGGGAGTAACTGATTAATAACTACATTAAAATATGTAAGAAATTGAAGAAATACTGATCGATGTTTTGAAACATCGATGTTGGAAATCATCGATGTTTTTTTTTGTCGATGTATCAATACCATCGATGTCCTTATTTTCCAACATCGATGTTTTGTCTTCGATGTCGCACCCCTAGTTCAGACGAAATCAAATAAAAAATTGGCCCATAGGAAGCGTTCAGACGATACGCCATAGCATCGATAAAGCAAAGCAATTGAACTTTTTATTTTTCATTGTGTGAGTGATTTATATCAAGTAATGCAAGTATTCAGAAAACATTTTGGATGTAGAATGGTCTTAAAGGGCGAGATGCTTATTCATTTCTGGCGTATATCAGCTCAGACATGGCACTGTACCTTCGTTACAATCAGTATTTAAATATGGAGTTGAATATGATACCATTTTTCCTCTTGACATTTCACCTCCCCCTTCCACCACCCAGTTTTATAAAGAAAGCAATAATTCCATGAACGAGCGTGCCCTTTTCTGTTCTCCAATGCGTCCCTAATTTGATTTCAAACGTCTCCAACCTAACTCTTAAGGAAAATGTTCTAGAAGAAAACTGTCGGCTGCGTGGTGATTAAACGGTATTCCGTTTTCGCAAAAGGAAAAAAAAAACCTTTACAGCAAATTTATTTGTTTAATTTCTATGTGTGATAAAAAAAAAAATTCCTAAACATAGTTTAAAAAGACTAAAAAATACGCTTTTAGAGTAAATCAAATTCAAAAGAAGATTTTCAAAACTGTTGAATATCCGCAAAGTTTGCTTGCACTTATAATATGCATTTTGTAGACGATCGATGCCGAACTCAGAATTAATAGCAAATGCACTTATTATACATCAGCATGCAATATAGTTTAACCTTTAGTATTAATAATGGTAGTATTAATATATATTACTTTTACGTTTGTAAAGAACGCGAATTTTATCTTTTATTCAGAGTTACATGCATACAAACAAACAAACAAACAAACCCACATGTGAAACTAATAGAAACTTATTAAAATTAAGAAATTTAGCGTCCCTGGGCCCTAAGTACAGCTCCGAAAAAACTATATCATTACTTCGGCACTGAAACAATTTAAGCTTTGGAAGAAATATATTTAGGTACATTTTTGTTAATAAATTAAGCTAATTTTCTAAACTGCTACGTTTAAAAAAAGTTACTAAACAGGTGTGTTTATCATACCGTGATAAGCTTATTAGTAACATTGAGCTTTAAAATTAAGCTGCATTGAATTTGTGAATTACTAGCGACATTAAATCTGTACTTGTGCACTTAGCGTCATTTTGGAACGGCTATATTTTGGACTGGTGACATTTTGGACCGGCGGCATTTCGGACCGGCGACATTTTGGACTGGCGACATTTTGGCCCGGCGACATTTTGGCCCGGCGACATTTTGGCCCGGCGACATTTTGGCCCGGCGACATTTTGACCCGGCGACATTTCGGGCAATCAACATTTTGGACCGGCGACATTTTTGACCGGCGACATTTCGGGCAATTGACATTTTGGACCGGCGACATTTTGACCCCAAACCGATTTGCTCAGGTACTGAAATGATAGGTTTTATCGCAAGTAGCCTGTTATTCCTTTTCCACATCACGGGTGGAGATTGTTAAAAAAAGCAACTTTTACTTGCAAAATTAAATATAATTATTCATACTGGAATACAATATACGCAATAACCATGGAAAAGGCTTCAGAAAATACTTTATAAACACTCTTTTAGGAAAAGGAAATACGAAAGAAATGATCAAGTCTTTCTAAACTTACAATAAATGGTTTCATTGATAAAATTTTACCTGATTTCAAATTATTCTACTAACAAAAATACGCTGAAAGGCACTAATTTAAAATTGATATTAAATAAAAGACACTTCATAATGCTCCGTAAAAAAATTGAGCAAATTAGGGGAATTCCCTTTTGTTCAAACTAGAATCTTGAACAGATTTCAATCTTTGTTGATATCTCAGACTTAATGAAGGCTCCAAATAAATTTAACTGTCATCTTTCCCGATAGAAATTTTTCCAGAGAATGTCAAAATATTTATTTTTTAAATGTATGTGTATAACTTAAGAGTTATAGAGTCACAAACTGTCTGTTATGAACTCTGAAAATTTAGGCTTAGTGTAAGCCTTAATTTCTGATGTCAATAGCAAAGCAACAAACAGTTTTTAAACTTTCATACTTTGCATTTCCTCACGGATATGCATGATTTACCCTAATAAAAATTTTCATTGAAATCTGTGACATGTCAGCCACAGCCGATTTGCACATTTCACATGGAATGACCCAGTAGTATGAATTTTATAGGTTTAAAGGTAAGAGGGGAGTCAGGCAAATAAACCGACAAATGCCGCCTTGGCTCGCCTTGACTCTTAGCGGCCCTGCATCCATGGAGCGGCACCGCCATATGGCGAACATCGTTGTAAGTGTCCAGTAAGGATACAGTCAGGCTTGGAGTCAATTACGAGAAAAGGTAATCGATTACGATTATGATTACGAGCATGAAAAATTGGAGATTACAATTACGATTACGATTACAGTCCTCTGCCAAATCGCTATTACGATTACAGCAACGATTAGATTATGAAAAAAATGTAATCGATTACGATTATTCTAAGCCGATTACGATTTCGATCACACGATTGCAGCTTTGGGAGGAATATATATTATATATATTATATATACAGGGTGTCCACTCCAATCGTGGACCAATAGCTAATTTCTAAACCGTTAGAGATAAGCATATAGTTCATTTAGGAAAAAATCTCAAAATTATGAAAGGAATTTTGGGTCTATTCAATGTTTTTCAAAAAATCAAATTTTGAAAGAATTACGAAATTTAAATTTTTATACAGCCCCCCAGTCCTATCAATCATATTTAGTAAAACATTCTTGACACTGTAACGTTTAAAACTAAAAAAAAATCACTCTTCTACCACAAAAATTGACCGAGTTATGACGTTTTGAAAAATCAAGATTTTGCATTGTTTCATGACGTCATCGAGAGATCGCTTAAGGGACCGTATGCGAAATCCTTCAAAATCTTAATTTTTCAAAACGTCATAACTCGGTCAATTTTTGTGGTAGAAGAGTGATTTTTTTTTAGTTTTAAACGTTACAGTGTCAAGAATGTTTTACTAAATATGATTGATAGGACTGGGGGGCTGTATAAAAATTTAAATTTCGTAACTCTTTCAAAATTTGATTTTTTGAAAAACATTGAATGGACCCAAAATTCCTTTCGTAATTTGGAGATTTTTTCCTAAATAAACTCTATGCTTATCTCTAACGGTTTAGAAATTAGCTATTGGTCCACGATTGGAGTGGACACCCTGTATATATATATACAGAGGAGGATCCAAAAATTTTTGTTAGGGGGTCAAGTTTTGGTGCACCTTATTAGTTAAGGGGAAGGAAAATGAAGCATGTAAAATTTAAATCTTCTTTAAAACATCGTACAATATTGTATAGCAAGTATTTTTTTTATTATATTCTATTAAATTAACCATTTATTTGTTTTGGTAAAAAATTATTATCACGGAAAATACAAATTGGAAATTTATAAATTGTCTATATGTAATCAATATTGGAATTATAAAATTCATAAAAATAAAATTCTCATGTAAAATTTAATATTTTTTAAACATAAAAATGTTTTAAAAATCTATTAATACACAACTTTTTCTTATTTTATATTACTCATTGATAAAAATAATATGAGCATTAAAATATAAATCATAAAGTAAGATTAAATTATATGTAAAAATAGTTTGGAAAAAAAAAGGCATATTACACAGTCACAAGGCTAATTTTCGATTATTGAGTATGTGTGTGTACAGGCGGATCCAGAAATTTTGTAAGAGGGTCGTTTTAGCGGGCTAGTGTTTACTTTATCATTTAAGTCAGTGGTTCTCAACGGGGGCGATACCGCCCCCGGTGGGCGGTGGGAAGATGCTGAGGGGCGGTGAACATGTTTTGGGCAGTAGGGGGGCGGTGGATATATTTTGGGCGGTAAGGGGGCGATGGGTTTATTTTGAAATGTGTTTGCAAAGGCATGTTTTGGGCGGAAGTGGGAGGAAATCCTCTTCTCATACTTCACCAAGGATGGCTTTAAAATTTATTTTCTGGGATATCTCAGCACTGAACCCTGATGCTTCTCTTTACATTCTCAAAGATCAGTGGCACAGCTTAGGTAAGGGGGGATAGGGGTCATACCCCTCTCAATGAAACAACAAAATTGTTTGTAGAAACAACATGCAAGGACCTAAAATTGCGTTTTTCGACTATTAATTTCGAAAATTTTCCGACCCCCCCCCCCCCTTGAAATTTCAGGCTATGTAATGTCAAAAGTAGAATACAATTCGACAATAGCAGTTCAATTTCCAAAAATTTTTTGAAGGTCGTTCCCTACTTTAATAGTGCAAGTCTAAAATAGCCTAAAATTGTGTCCTTATGAATTCCATTTGGAAAATTGTTAGAGGACGAGGCCTGAATCCCCCCTTCCCGCACACAACTAACTTACATAGCCAAAACTCATTTCCCAACAGAAACCACACATAGCTTACAATTTTGTTTTTAGACATTTCTATTAAAGCGCTCTCGAAACCTTCATTCTCAAACACAGCCTAATGATTTTAAAAAATGATTACGAGAGGGAATCTTGAACTACCAGCCTCCTCTTTCAACAAACGTGACCAAACCGAGTTTAAAATTGCGCTTTTAGGAGGTTAGTTTTTAAAAAATTCTAGAAGAAAGCCACCTGACTTGACCGACGTTTTGTGTCGTTAGAGCATCGCCCAAACAGCACCAGAGTACAATGAGAAAAAAAATTCCGTAGAAAACACCCCAACCTTTACCATTCCCTCAACATCAGCAAAAATAGTTTAAATTTAGGTTTTTAAAACTTCAATTTCAGAGAACACCAGGAGGAGCTCTGACCCCCTAACATGACTAAAATTACCTTATTTTTGAATATTTTGCCTTCAATTTTGAAAAAAAAAAAAAAAAATGAGGGAGCTTTTTTTCCCTTGTTACACAAAAAGAATTTCTCTGAATTGAACTTATCTTGAAATTTATAATCTTAACTTATTTCATTTTTTTACCTCCGTTTAACACTTGCAAGTTTTCACCTGTGAGAAAAATCGAAGGTCCGGCTTTGTTATTGCCCATTCGCAGTAAAGTACAATATCAGTATGTAATAAATGAGAGATGCGTATTGCATAGTTGCAAGTAAATAAGAACAACACGGTTTGCGATTGGATAGTTTGGGGGAACTTTTTGAAAGAAGTCTATTTTTCAAAATATATGGGTTTTCAAATAAAAATGTTGAAATTAACGCATTTTTATTTCAAACCGTTTTGTTCTCAATTGCGTTCAAAATGGATCACTCATTTAATGGAACTTTTCTAGGCACGTGGTTGATTCTTTGGCGCAGGTTTTTGGAGCAAAAAAGCTGTCCGCTTTTTTGATTTTTTTTTTATGAAGAATAAAAAACTTTTAAAGCAAAAGTTTTTTACTCTATAGTTATTTTCAACTCTCTGTTTGGGCAAAATTATAGAATTAAACCTGTCAAAAAAAAAACTGCTTTACCTCCTCCCCCTCTTCCAGTTTCACGCTCGTACGCAAAGGGGGCGTTGAAAACATTTTCAGTTCTAAAGGGGGCGGTAGCTGTAAAAAGGTTGAGAACCACTGATTTAAGTGAAAAGAAAGTGAAGCATGTGAAATTTAAATCTTCTTTAAAACATCATTCAAAATTGCACAGCAAGTAATATTTTTATAAAATTCTGTTAAATGAACAGTTTGTTTATTTTGGTAAAAATTTAAAATGAAAAATATAAATTTGCAATTTATAATCTGTCTTCTAGTAATCAATATACTATTTTGTAAAATGTCCACAGCAAAAAAAAAAAAAAAAAAAACGTGTTTTTGCAATTAAATACTTCGTAAAAAGTCCATTAAATTCTCCCAAACAGACCCCTGTAAAGTTTTCCAACTTTTTTAAAAACACCAGCAAAATTTTAGGAATTTTAGGAGATGCAAATTGTTAATGGAATTTAGGAAGAATGTGAACCTTGAATGCTCCTTCGCAGCAACAATGTCATAGTTGAGAAATTATGATTTTTGATTTACTAATATCATAGAGATGATCGCAACTAATGATTGCATCTAATGAGTTTATTTATTTATTTATCTTATTTATTTACTTGTTTATTTATTTTCTGTGTGTATGACCATTTTATATGTCACAGTTTTGAGGTACACTGAAATGCTATTATCGCCACTAACAACATGAAAATAAAACAATAAACATAAATAAAAGAATATTGAAATTATTCTAAATGCAAAGAGATAATCAACACTTAAAAATAAATCAGAAGTTAAATTAAGCACATAAAACATTTTTAAAAATCTTTTATACGCAACTTCTTTTTTTAAATACTTAATGATTTTTTATAATATGAGCATTAGAATATAAAGCATAAACTTAAGATTAAATTATATGTGAAACTATTTTGAAAAAAAAAAGGCACCAGGTTGTTGTCATCGCAATGATTACTTTTTGTTCTTGAATGATCACTGAAACACGATTGCAAATTCGCTCTTCTTTTGAAAAAGAAAATATACAATGAAAGTCTAAGTGGAAGAAAAACACCAAAAGGCATACAACTGCACGATTGGGTTGAATATTCTGTCGAACCGAAAACATGTGTTAGTATTTCGATACCACTGTTTTCTTCGTACGCCCGGCCGCCGGCAACAAAGGTTGGGGTTTGTCCTTTTCATTGTCAGTTGATGAAAGGGAAAATTGATGACCTATCCTAAATCCAGGGTTCCTAAATCAGCAGAGGCAGTCCACCGACTCTGATTGAGATGGGAGACGGTCCTCTGCCTGTCATAGGTGCCATGGGCTACAAAGCCCGAACGTTAGGGCCTAGGGCTCAACTTTGTGACCTTCAAGGAGCACGAAACAGCTCTCCTATCTTTTCCAAACCATTATAGAAACGCAACTAGGAAGCTTTCACTTTCAGAAAAAGTCGGGATTACACGATTACAAGGCTAAATTACGATTATTTAAATGCAGATTACAATTACAATTACACAACAAATATTTGATTAAAATTACGATTACACGATTACGAGTGATCCATTTCCAAATTATGATTATGATTACGACTACAAAAAAAAACGTAATCGATTACGCCGATTACGATTACGTAATCAGCGATTACTCCAAGCCTGGATACAGTCATTGTCGAATATACCCTTTTTGTGTCTTCACGTTAGTTTGAAATTGTTTTATTAAAAAATTCTACAGCATCTTCACTTGAATATAAATGTTGCACTCTTATTCTAAAATATTAATTTACTCATTACGTGTATGAATATGTTCAAGGTGGTTATGCCTTGAGGTATTAGGAACCCTTTAAGCGTCAAGCGAGTAGACGAAAGTGTAAGAGTTAAATTTCATGGGTGTACTTATTTACTTATTATTTCATTATTACACAACAGCAGAGCTCCAGGTTATGAGTTGCATTTGAATAATAAACGAAATTACTATAAATTCAGAAGTAGAATTAGTTTTCTCATAAAGTTTTAGTAAATATTATGTGCATGAAATAAAAATAATTTTAAATTTTTTTCTTTTCTTCAATTTTCCAAATAGATGAGACTGGAAAACATTTCCTCAGAGGACATTGTGGATGGAAAACCGCACTTAATACTTGGATTACTATGGACAATTATTTTACGCTGTGAAATATGGCAAAACCAAAACTCAGTCAATGTAAGTGTTTAAACTAAATTTTAGTTTCAACATAAATTTTTTTTAAAGATTTTTCAACTGCTTGAGGAATAGTTAATGTTTCTCATATAAATATGAAAATGACAAAAATACGGAATATGAAACATTCTTTTCCTTCATGCGAGCATTAATACACTGTAAAAAAAGAAAGTATACCCTTACGTCGTGAAAACGGTGACAGCATTCCGGAACATGCACACTCCCACAAATCCAGTTATACCAGGTTTCCGTTTTAACTTACATGACCTTTATTTTCGCAACCGTTCATCCTGGATGCATACTTCCAATCGCAAAAATGATCAAAATGAGGTGCAGAGTTTTGATATTAAAAGTTTGGAGCGAAAAAAAAGTCAAAAAATACGAAATCTAACTTTTCATACGGGCTCTAGGTCCCCTAACTTATACTTAGGAAATTCAAGACCATCAAAAAAAGAAAAAAAAAATTAGAACACAAAAAGTTTGACATTAGTACGACCAATATTCACCGAGATATAAAACACAGCGTTTTATGACTTACACCTTTCTACACCTCTACAATAGTTGCCAATACCCAGACAGCACGAAACGTCCAATGGACGTTAATTTTATGTCCTGAACGTCCGAATCTGGTCCGATGTCAAAATCGATGAAATTTGGCGATCCTTAGATGCGCCTCACTGGACGTTCCACGGACAATTTTTTTTTTTAGGTCTAAGGATGATCAAAAGTGATCCGCATCCTTTCAGGACGTACCACGGACTTTTTTTCCAGATGTCCTGGGAACTTATCTCTAAGGATGTCCCAAGTCTCAACAAAATCAATTGTTTTTAGGACATTATTTTCAAGTTGTAGGGAAAATTTTATTTTTTATTTTCTCAATGAAATTTACTACCAATGACGGTAAACTATGATGCACAAAACTTATACGAAGCATGAAAATAATATTTAAACTAACTAAACATAAAAATATGCTGCACATTTTTGAATTAAAAATTTCCTTGAAAAAATACATTTTTTTTTAAATTTTACAATTAAATATGAAATGAGAAGCTCAAAGTAGCTCTACAACTAATTTTAAAAACCAAATAAATACAAAACAAGCTTATGTTTGTCCGAAATATTTTTTTAAATTATGTCATGGTGTACTGTAAAATTCGATGACATGAGGTCATCCTAAGGAGCATCACATAGGACGTCCCAAGTACAAATTTTATTATTGCCTCCGGATAGCCTGAAGTAAAC
>JAXGGA010009606.1:0-50689 GCA_038373865.1 Uloborus plumipes
CCGAAATGTCTCCCTTATCAAACCACAATTAAAAACTACAAAGTGTTTACCTTAAAGATGAAAAATATATCCAATCCTTCAACTTCGCCAAAAAAACCCAAAACTAATGAAAATAAAGCAAGGCAGGAAAAACAACAACTATTTACAAGATTTGTAACAAAACTGTCAGACTGGTGCTTCTCAGTCGTTGGCATAAAACAGGGTTTTTTTCCTTTTCAAATGTAAAATGTATTCCGTTTTGCAACCGATTTGTAGCTGAGGTATTTATCATTTGTTTAGCAAAAAATGTTCTGCAGAGCTTGAGCTGACATAATTAAATTCATAACAGCTAGCATGCAAGGGCGAATTCAGGAGGTCATCAAAGGGTCAAGTGACCCCCCTGTGATAAGAAACAAATTTTATCAGTTGCTCAGTCGTTATCAATTTTGCTTTCAATGAAGCAAATATTTTATACATGCATCATGAGTAAAAATTGTTTAAGTTCACTAGTTGGAAGAATTTTATGATTCCAATATCAGTTGCAATACGCAATTTATAAATTCCATATTTATAGTTTTCCTGATAGTAAATTTTTATCAAATATATCTATATTTTTTTTGTCAATTTAATAGACTATTATAAAAATAATACTTGCTGTGGAATATTGTATAAATAAGGTTTTGAAGAAGGTTTAAATTTCACATGCTTCTTTTCCTTCACACTTAAATGATACTTTTGTAAGGTATAATGCAACTGAAACGTGACCCCCCTTACAGAAATTTCTGGATCCGCCCCTGCTAGCATGGCCGTAGCCAGAGCTTAGTTTCGGGGAGGGTTTTGCCAAACCTATTTCTCGTGAAATCTATAAAGTCAATAAAATTTTATTTCATGTTCTACTGCTTTTTGTTACATTAGATGTTAAAAGGGTAGAAACTCGTGTTCCTGTCCTTTCTATGTGTGAATGTGTTATTATGCTGTGAGTAGTTGGCCCTCCCCGTAAACGGCTCCCTACGCCGTGTGTGTACTGTGGAAATCGGACTTCAGTCTATACTACACTACTGTCTAAAATTTTTTCGTGCGCCCTCCGCCGTATCTGCGCACGCGCCAAGTCTCTTCGGACTTTCTCGAAATAGATGGGAAATGCAACGAGGAAGTAGCAAGCGAACAAAAGCTGAAGGCATCGGGAAGTGCGCATCCTAAACCTATCTCCCCTTTTTCAGATGGAAGCGTCCGTGGCTGCCAGGCGCACAAAACGCAAACAGACAGTACAAGGTTTCTTGACAAAAACATCGTGACGTCAGCGTGACGTTAGCCTATGAAAAGCGAGCTAGATAAAACGTCACAGCCTACTCGGCGAATTAGAGGAGATCGCGAACTGCTTGTGAGCTCTTATTGGATCCGCCCGTGTGACGTTCCGTGTCAACTTAAGTTACTGTCTATTATAATGACGGCACGGTTGGGAAAGGGAAGCGGGGCACCCCGAATTGCCAGCCTTGCAGGCTCAAAACAGCAACAAACCAACGTTAATGGAAAAGAGTGGCCAGGGCCCGATTAACTAAACGTGAGGCCCAAGGCCAACAATACGTTAGAGCCCCACCCCCTCTGCGTTCTATTTTTTTGAGTCAACGAAAAAAAATCTTCGCAGTGTCGGTGCTAGCCCTTTCGGGTTTGGCCTGTAGGGCAATATGCAGTCGTACACTGAATGCATTATGTCTAGCACTGATGATACTGCTTTTTTATGTCCATTTTAGCTTAAGAGTTTTATAGTTAATTTTCAAGAAAAAAATCTTTTTACTTGCATAAAATGTTAAGAGAAATATTAAGTATCAGAAGAGTTTTTTGTTTTCAATTATTTATTTTTATTTTATCTTAAAAATACAAAATCTTTAATGCTGTGCAACAGTTTTAAAGGGGGCCTGTGCCCCAGACCTAGTTGACCTGTGCCATAATTAGGCCTTGAGCGTGGCAACTCCGTATTTAGTGGAATAACAATAACAACAGTGTCGACGGCAGCCAAAATGACAGACAAATATTGCCTCAAACCCTCTCATCTATCCTCAGAACGCCAAGTGGCAGAAGAGAGCTCAAAACTTCCCGTGCAATTTATTCCCCATTCGCAGAGAGGCTAAAACCAATCCACTCCGGGATCCGGCGGTAATTTCGAGACAACACTTCTCCCTTCCCAGTGGCAACACCTCTCCGCTATTTAAACTTATCGATTGATTTGCATACGTGACTGTCTATCGGTAAAAGCCACCGAGTGACTGCTCCTCCACTCTCTCTCGCTCTCCACTTGAGCGGCTCGCTCGCAGCGCCCTCTGCTAATCCAATGCTCGAAACAACCGCGTGATCGGGAAATATGTCTGGAAGCCACCTCTTCAATGGTTTTAAAACTCACGTCTCTACGTTTTTATGTCCTCGCCTAATAAATTCGGGTCCGGTCGAGGGTTTTTTAATTCCAAAAGCGCGGAAATGTGGAGGATATTCAAGTTTTTGGTGGTTGTGCGTTAATACTCATGGATTATAAAGTATTTTTTTTCTTCTTTCGAGTTCTTTTTTTCTTGTAAACTATGCAAAGGATTTCTATATTTTAGATGTCAGCATGTAGTTGATTGTTCTTCGATTGCGAAGAATAGATGATTTAATTCATTGAGTATTGAATAATATTTTTTTTTTAAGTTAGAAAAATCGTTTGATAACAATTGTCAAAAATTAAGAAAACTCGGAAAATAGTCTGTATAGTGTACAGAGTGTCTTAAAAATTTAGCTATATATATTTTTTTAATTGAAAAAGAGCTCGATTTTCCAATTATTATTATTATTTGTAACAAATTTTAAATCTCTATTGTCTCGGCAAAGAATTAAAAAAATATATATATATTAAGGAATGAATAATAATTTCGTATTTATCAGTAACACAGGTAGGTAATTTTTCAATATTGTATATGCAAATTTTAATAACTGTTGCACATATTTTTTTCTTAGTTATATATACAGCGTGTTCCGTTTTAACTTGCATGATCTTTATTTTCTCAATCGTTTGTTCTAGATTCCTTCTTCCAATGGCGAAAATGCTTAAAATGAGCTGCAGTTAAAGTTAAGAAAAGTGTGAAGCGCAAAAAAAAAGTTAAAAAATGCGAACTTTTTATGCGCGATCCTAGGTGTCCTAATTTATATTTAGAGAAATCAAGAGCACGGAACGACAATTCGAACACAAAACGTTCGACATCAGTGTGACCAATATTTACCGTTACAAAACTTTACACTCGCTGTCAATAGCACTTTTTGGCGGAAAAGATAGCCTCTAACAGCTTCAGCGGAATGACAACCGGTCATTAACGACACTGTGTAAAGTAAATCAAGTATTCAAATGAGGCAAAAAATTTTTGAAAGTGTCCTGGGTATGGAAACTTACACTGTTAAAACTACAGGTAGCAGAAGGCGCTTTTAAGGGTGAAACGTTGTCGCACCAGTGGCACCCCTTGAGGGGTACCACTTGACCCCTTATGGCGTAATTGAAGGTGACATTTGGCTCCTTAGGGCAGGGGTGCCCATCCCCCCAAGCTCAATGGCGCAAATTCCCCCCCAAAATTTTTCTCAACCCTTTTGTTCAATTTATTTTTTTTAATCCCTCCTTTTTATTTTATTTATTCTTTAAATGATACTTATTTATTTTTTAAATATTATTTATTTAGTTTTAATATTATTTTTTTTAATTATAACTATTTATGCGCAGAATAGAATAGCTTTTTTCCTCTTCCAGACATTCCAAGCACACACACAAACACTAAATAAATAAATAAATAAAATAATAAAAAAGAAATAATAGAAATAATTTAAATTGAAAAAAAAAATCATAAATAATTTTTATTTAAAAAATCAGAAAATAATTTAAATTAAAAAATAAATAATTAAATAATTAAAATAAATAAATTAGTTTTAAAAATCTCCCCCCCCCCCAAATTTTGATGGCGCATCTTGCGCCTTATTCCCCCTGCCTTAGGGTGCCATGGGTCACTCATGGGGTACCATAAGACATTCATAGGGTGCCAAGTGGCATGGCACTCTAATCATCATGGCATCCTAAGGAGCCAAATGGCACCCCTCAGGCTGTGCCGCTAGTGCTGCAACGTTTTACCCTTAAAGGTGTCTTGTGCTACCTGTAGTTTTAACAGTGGTAGCCCGATCGGTAAGGCGTCGGACCGGAGGGACCCGGGTTCGATCCCAGCCGATCAAAGATCCACCGTCTTGATTAATGGTGGCTGGGGGACGTTAAAAATGTCGTGGTCACAAAGTCCTACAAGCGAAACGATACCTCTGGGGGTGCTGGGCCAAGGGTTCGCTCGACCCTTGGTCTGGTTCAAAAATAACAGAGCGCTCTTCAGGATCCTATCCCGTTTAAACCACGAGTTGTGGTAGGTACGGGGGACCCTGGAGTGTGTGAAGACCAAATTGACAAGAGGCCTATCTCGGTTCTAGGTGGAACTGGAGCGAGGTGAAAATTTATTCCAAAGTGGTGTTATTTTTGGATTGAAACTTGTTATTAAAAATTGAAGGAAGATTGGTAACGGTAGGTGTAAGACTTACCCCGGTATTGGGAAAAATCGAAGAACCCACCCTGATAATAATATGATGTTTAGAACTCAAATTTAACAGTGTACAAGTCGGGCACTGGTTTGGTTAGGCGTTAAGAAAACTCTTAGCATGGGAAATCCTCTCGCCTAAAACTCCCTTCCCCTCGTATAAGCGCCACGAAATATATGAACTCGCACCGAATCTGACGGTCTGTATAAAACATATCCCCTCTTCGCAATCATTAAGAAATTGCTCGCGGAACGAACAAATCCATTTCGCCGAATCACGTACGGAGCCGACCCAGGCCGCACGCCTTTGTGCCCATTTGGCTTTTATCGATTGACCGGCTCCGGCTGACCGTTTATCGGTAAAAGGTTTTAAATGACTGCACATTCTTTCCGGGCCCGTGCTCGGACATGGGAAATCGGGGTGGTAGTACTTTGAATCGTTTTGTCAAAAGGGTGCTTGGGTTTGTAGGCGTCGAATCCGTGAGGTTGGTTCAGGTGAATAGTTTTGCTGCTCTAATTTCTTTACACTAAAATAAATAAATAAATAAATAAAAGAAGAATATTGACACATTTTTTTAAAAAACCTGTCACAAGGGAAGCCTTTTTAAGCAGTTTTTCTCTCTAATCACTTTTCTTGACTCATCTTTCGCACTGCTAAGTTCCACTTTTACTCATTTTTAAATAAATGCACACATTTTTACTTCCTTTTACGTAGTAAAGGAAGTATTGTGATCACGAAAAAAATTTCACTCAAATTTCGGTCTAAATTTTGACTTTGCTCACCCCTGAATGAATGTCGCGTAGTTTTTTCGACCTGTCAGCACGTGCATATGTACCTAACAACACACAAACAGCCGAAAAATCAATTTCGACCACCCCCGAGTAAATTACGACGAGTTTTCTCGTGACGTCTGTATGTTCGTATGTGCGGATGTATGTGCGTATGTGGCTCGCATAACTCAAAAACTATATGCCGTAGAAACTTCTAGCTTGGTATGTAGGCTCTGAGGGGGGTCTAGTTGTGCACCTCCCCTTGTGATTGCATTCGAATGTTCCCAAAGGGGTCTTTTACCCCCTTTTTGGGGTAAATCAATGTTAATTTCAATACAGACTCAAGTGATATGAACTAGCGCCACTACTTGGCGACATGTCGCCAAGCTTTTGGTCGCCAAGTGTTTGACGCCAACTTGGCGACAAATTTGGCGAAAAAAATTTTTTTTGAATTTGGGTTCAACTTGGTGCTATTGGCGATATTTTGCGAAAAATTCATTAAATGATATTAAAATCAGCAATATTTAGAAAAATAACCATTGTAAAATATTTTTTTCATTGTTTCGTGGCAGATGAGGGGCGTAAATATTTGAATTGTTACCTTGCTCACTCCAAGCACTTTTTTTAACACTTAAGGCAACTACTAAGAAATTTACACGTAAAAGGAAGTAGTGTGGGGTCCATACCAGATTTTTTTAAACTTCGTGTTATATTTATACTAATTTAAAAAATATATATACATACTTTACTTCAAGGGCAGATCCAGCTTGTGGTTAAAGAGGGGGGTCATTTTTGGAAAGGAGGGGGGGTCAAACGGCAATTTTTAGCGAAAATGGCTGTGTTTGGCCATTTCTTCGTAATATTAGACTCATAAAATGCAGTTTTATTTGGTCGCTTGAGAGGGGGGGGGGCATTACCCCCATGAACCCCCATCTGGATCCGCGCTTGCTTTACTTAGTGTTTAGTGTCTATCTCAAACTCTTCCATTTTTTTTTGTCCTTACGGAGCTCTTTTGACTATTTCTCAATTACTGACAACCTTAACGTCCGTGTTATTATGATCCGTGGTATGTTATCGTTTTCGAGAGAAGAAGAACCTCGGATTTGAGCATTCGATATTCGAGGTGTTAAAGATCCTTTCTTTTCTCCGAAGCCTGCTGTCTAAATTGTGGAAGCGGAGACGACTGGTGGCACCATTTTTGAGCGATTAAGTCAATTAGCATTGCTTGATTAGAAGTGCAAACTCTGCCCGCAATTTATCTCCACTCTCCACGGATTGTGCTAGTCACGAAAACGGCAAAAATAACTATACTGAGATTAAACTGTAATCAAAATCCAATAAATGGTCGGTTTTATTCTCTCCTGTAAGATTTCTCTGCAGCTTAGCTTTCTTATTATGTATTTAATAACTAGATTTCTCAATGCCGTCAGTTTTCTCGCGGTTTGTTTAGAGACGGAACTTCAGTACCAGCAGTTTTATCGTGATACTTAAATGTTTTAAGCCCTTTTAATGATAGAGAGACTTCCAGAGAGAGTGCCCTGTGCACAAGCTGGATTCTCTATTTGTTAAGCTTATGTGAGCCAAAGAAACACAAGCTGAGTTATCTTTGTAAGCTTACGTTAGACAAAGAAACACAAGATGGGTTTTCTTTGTGAGCTTACTTGAAACAAAGAAACACAAACTGAATTCTTTTTGTTTGCTTACGTGCGAAAAAAAAAGAGTAGGCGATGAAAAACCAACTTGGGTGAGAGGATTTTAAATATACAGTAGATAATGTCTATTTAAGGTTTTTTACTTTTGAATATTTTTGACGAAAAATGTATACAACAAAAAACATTATTTGAAATTGAAGTTTTGAAAACCGTAAAAGTTAAAAATTGAAAGAGTTAAACCGTTGAATCCATATCTTTCCAGCGGCACCAAAATACAAATGGGTGACAAAATAATACGAACACCTGTGAAAAAGTGTGACTTATTTCACACCTGCATCTCAGCCGCACCACCTGCAACAGAAGTCTGCCACCTAGTGAGCTTGAAGAGGAAGCTATTAGTTTCTTAACATTAGTCACCTGTGTTGTATGAGTTTATCTAACTAGCTTTTATAAGGTGAAATGTGTCTGACCTGTCAGAATTCCAAAGAGGGATGATTGTTGGAACGCGTTTAAGTGGAGCATCGGTGACAGAAACACCAAATCTTTTGGGGTTTGCACGAAGTACTGTATCCGCATTTATGACAGCAAAGATGGAAGAAGGTAAGACGAAGTCTTCAAAGCCAAAGCAAAACAGTAGCCGAAAGTCAAAGCTTGATGATAGGGATAGACATGTCTTGAAGCGCATAGTAGCTCGAAAACACAAGCAATCGTTATCCGAGATAACATCAGTCATGAACAGTCATCTTCAGAACCCCGTTTCAACAAGAACTGTTCAAAGAGAACTTCATGCAGCAAGCATTTATGGGAGAGTGGCAACTCCTAAACCCTTGGTGAAAGCAACCAATGCTTTCAAGCACCGTCAGTGGTGTAGAGGTCACAAAAGCCGGTCCCCACAGCAGTGGCAGCAGGTAATATGGTCCGATGAATCATCCTTCACCTTATTCCAGACCACTAGATGCGTTTATGTCTGGAGATCACCCAAAGTAGCGTTTGATCCTGAATGCCTCTTACCAACTGTGAAACATGGAGGTGGCTCCATTACTGTTTGGGGTGCGATTTTTTTGGCGTGGTCTTGGGCCACTAGTACGTCTGCATGGGAGAATCAAATCTAATGACTATCTGAGCGTTCTAACGGATCATGTTCATCATTTTGTACAGACTATTCCCTGGAGAGCGACCGATTTTTCAAGACGACAACGCCCCCATCTACACCGCTAGGTGCGTCCAAACCTGGTTCGAAGAGCATGACAATGAAGTTGAGCATATCATTTGGCCCCTCAGTCTCCGGACTTAAATATTATTGAACATTTGTGGAAATATTGGGAGTCTAAAGTTCGTTCCCGATTCCCACCTCCATCAAATCTTTCAGGATTATAGACCGCTTTGCAAGAGGAATGGCTTAATATTCCTTTAAACGTCGTCAATGACCTTTATGCTTCGATCCCACGTCGTATTAAATCTGTAATTCAGTCAAAGGGTGGTCCAACTCCCTATTAATAAAGAATTTTTGATATTTCACAGGTGTTCGTACTATTTTTTCACCCATCTGTATCTTTCTTTCTTTTTTATACTTTACTAGCGGTACCCGCACAGCTTTGCCCGTGGCATAAAATTAAAAGGTCATTTGGTTCGTCAGTATATTCACAGTTAACTTGTGTTATTCCTACAGTATTTTGCTTTTCAAGGTCTCTATCAATTCAACTATGATTCCTCAATAAAAGTATAAAAATAGGACAAAAGAGAAATAACAATTTTGTTGCTTACAGAAACCAACAGAAGTCTTACCAAAGTTTAAAAGAAGAAGGAAGTTTTCTTTCCTAGCTTTAAAAACAAAATTATACATTTTATCGAAATAAAACATTTCAGAAAGATCGTTGCAATAACCGCAATTTATTCGATACTTTCATAATTTACTGAATTTTAATTCCTTAAAAACTGAGCAAATAAAAGCAGATGATCTTTATGCAAAGGTTAAAATATTTTCTTTTAACTGTTACAAAAACAAATACATTTTTTAAATTGTGAAGGGAAAAGGAACGAAACAAATAAAAGATATAAAAAACGTAACCGTGGTAACAACACGAAAAGTTGATTTCCGTTGATAAAATAACCCATTTCATCTTTATTTTCAATTTTATTCTCGAGCAAAATCACTTAAGATCTTTTGACTTACTCAAGGTAAGCCTTGAATTCCGGAATTCTAAAAGCAATTATTACAACTCTCCTGATGCTCGTAGAAACTTCTAACAGATTTCATGTTATACAGAAAGTTTCAGGCTTTCGAATGACATAAGACTTGAAAATGTGTATGAAATATTTCTTCCCTATTTTATCGAATTTGTATAAAAATGAGCTAAGAATTTAAGTAGAAAAATAACGAAATAGAATTTTCGAAAAAACGCTTCGGGGTGCACCTCCCTATGCTACAAACTAATTTTGCGCCAAGTTTTATGAAAATCGACAGAAGGGTTTTGGGCCCTACGCGCATCACAGACAGACAGAAAGAAAGACCCACCTTCAGCTTTATTATTAGTAGAGATTAGCATTAATGACGTCATTTGCTGTTCAAGAGCGTTCTTTATGAACTTTTCCTAAATGAGGAGTACAGGAATGGATTTGTTTGCGAAGGAGAGGAAATTCGGAAACGATTAAAATGGAACTACAGACAGCTACTTACTTTTATGAGCCTCAGAAGCAATAAAAAGAAGAGTCTAATGATTTATTCATAGGCAGGTAATGATCCACGAAGGAATTTTCTTTAAATTTGAGTAAGAATTGGTTTGAAATTCAACAAAACGCATAGATTTTTTTATATTTAGGTTGTTTAACACTTATTACGGGATATAAGTTTATTTTAGAACCATATAAAAATCCTTGTAGTTGCAACTAGGAAAATATCTTAAATTAAAGAATTATAAGTAGAGTCCATGCTATAAAGTTACAAAAATCTTAAATAAAGTGGAAAATGCAGAAATCAGAGGTGCCCACAGGGTGGATGAATGGGGGGGGGGGGGGGGGGGGAATTTTTTTAAACTATTTTTTTTATTTCTATTATTTATTAATAATTTTTTTGAATTTAAATTATTTACGGATTTTTTAAAAAAATTATTATTTAATTTTCTTTTTAATTTGAATAATTTATTTTATTTCTTTTTTTTTATTATTTTATTAATTTATTTTTTTGTATGCGTGTGTGTGTGCTTGGAAGGTCTGGAAGGGGAAAAAAAGCGATTCTATTCCGTGCATAATTCGAACTTTTAAAAAATTAATAATATATAAAAAAAAAATGAAAGTTATAATTTAAAAAAATAAATAAATAATACTTGAATAAAAAAGAGGGGGAAAATAAAAATAAAAAGCATAAGAGAGTTGTGATTTTGGGGGGGGGGGGGATTTGCGCCATTGAGTTTGTGGTGGGGATGGGTACCCCTGGCAGTTCTACTCATTTATTTTTTAAATACCGTTTGTGTGCATTTATAAGCATTAAAGTCAAGGGAAATCATAATGTGCATTCGGTATTTTGTCTTATGATTTTACACTTCTATTGACGCTCGTATTACACGCAAATGCACACATGACTTGCATACATGTATAATCTTTGCTCTAATCATAATTTATGCTGATACAAAGAACGTTGTTTGGTCCCAAGAAAGGTGAAACGTCACTGGGATTGAAATTAATTTAACTTGAAGAGCTGTTATAGAAACTTTTGTTTTGTGCTTTTAACATACTATTTTGAATATTTTTCTCTGATTTGCGATCTTAGAATGCTAAGCATTCGTAAGTTTTCTTTGAATCGTTACCGCTTTTTTTTTCTTCAGTTTCCTAAAATTATGGTCACATAACCTTACGCTATTTCTGTTTAAGCCTTCATGTGCTGTTATTTTTCCTTTTTATCCGAAAATCTTAAAACAAGTTACTAAATTATTATTTTTTTTCCTACACTCATTTTTTAATATAAATACAATTAAACGAAAAAAAAAATGTTGCCTCATATTTATTGGCAATAGGTGCAAATGTGGCCTTGGTTACATATGTTATACCAAGGCTTCACTAGATAGCGTTTTATACAATCTGTATCATTACTCAAAACATCAATGGTGAAGATTTGCCCGCTAGATTGCGCTGAACAAGGACCACCCAAATGTTTGTTTACATTTATTAGCTTATTGTTTCTGCTGTAAAAAGCGATGTTTATCCTATCTTTAAGGGTTAAAAAATATTGATATAGTTAACTGAAATAGAGTACACAGTGAATTGATGCCGAAGGCCTTATTAGTACTACTTTTTAGGGGAAATAACTTCCTTTTTCAGGTAAAGATATACAACCAAACGTTTCATACGACCAACTGTATCATGGCGATCTGTGAACTGAATTTTAAAAAGTTCTATGGCAACTGGTTGATAGTATTGGCTCGCTTAGCGAATAGATTCGCCATTTATCGCTCTGCGGTGCCAGTGTCGTTTCATAGTTAATTAATAATTAGAATCAATTAAAATGAAAAAAATTCGCCAACTAATTAAAATAAGCCGCTAAAATGCAGAATAAATCAACAAATAAAACAAGCTTTTCAATGACGTTAAAATATTCTAAAATAGAATTGAATACCAAATTGTAAAATTGTCGCCAACAAATTAACTTTTAATTTTGTCTTTTATTTATCTGATTTGTATATAATGTTAGTTACCATACAATTCGATAGATGTCGCTGGACACTGACCACCGTTTTTATCCCAAGGATTTTGATCAAATGAAACAGCCTGTATAAAACGCTTCTAGTGAAGCCTTGGTTCGACTTAATCTGTTGTAATTACCATCTAAAAGAATATGTAAATAATACTAAACAAAAGACACTCATGTGTTCGTTGCAGGGTTGGCAAGGCTTTGGACACTACTGTAAAAACCACGGTCGAAACCCTGGTTTAAACCGTCATGTCCAAAACCCTAGTATCCAAATCTGTCCAAAAGTGTCCAAAACTAAATTTTAGTGAAATTGTATTTTGTGAGCAAATATCAAAAACTGAATAAAATCTACCAAATATTTTATTAATTAAAAAAAGTGAGAACTTATTTATTGAATGTGAACAATCAAATATGTATTTAAAAATACATTTTAAATTTATGCACCTGATTCGAATCTAATTATATAGAAATTGCAATTCTTCACAAAAAATATCAATTACTCGTAGTACTCATAAGTTTAAGTAATTTTGTTTTTGATAGTAGCTAAACTTTCTACAAAGAAATGCATATGAGGGTGCTCAAATTATAGTGCAAAAATTGACTTAAAAGCTCTAAATGATAGTTTGTCATTTGAAATTAAAAAAAAGGTTTTGTTGTAGTTTTTTTTTTCTCTTGACTTTTCTCTTGAACTATAGAGCCATTTCATGAAAAAATCACCAGTTTTGAAATATAGTGCGTATCAACAATTTATTATTTTTAATCTAGGATTTAAAGTTTTTTAATTAAAACATCATGTAAAACAATATCATACAGGATCCTTGAAAAGATTTTTTTCCTCCTAAATATACATATTTAAAAGCATTTTTTGAGTTATAAATATGACTGAAGTTAGTTACTTTGGTAGTTATGCATTTTTTTTTCATGACACTTTGATCTTTTAAGTAAGGAAATTTTAAGTAGCAGTGTTAATGGAGAATTAACTTTTGTACTGAAAATTTTAGTATTTTTTTCAATTTCAATTTTTTTCAGAGAAAAATGTTATCAAATATTTATTAATTAAAAATAATTTATATTGTAGTTATACATTATAAATATTGCAGTAAATATATTGATTTATTGAATCCCCTTAGCTTTAGCATACATGAGGACAGTTTAAGACACCTGCGGACAGTTTTGGACAGTAAAACCCACCTGCCCTGTCCAAAACCCAAACTCTGGTTCGTTGACTGTTCAATATCGGTCGACGCGCCGGCGGGAGTTTTGAATTTTCTTCTGAGGAAGTTATTGATAACACAAAAATAGCCATATCACAAGCAGGGTTTGAAAAAATCCAGGTTTTTTTGAAAAACCCAGCCACCTGGGTTTTTGATGAAAAACACGGATTTTTTCGGGTTTTTGATTTAAAAAACCCGGATTTTTCCTTTTTTTTTTGATGAAAAGTACGGATTTTTTCGGGTTTTTGATGATAAACCCGGACTTTTTCGAGTTTTTGATGAAAAACCCGGATTTTTTTCGGGTTTTTGACGAAAAATTCGGATTTTTTCGGGTTTTTGACGAAAAACCCGGACTTTATCGGGTTTTTGATGAAAACCCGGACTTTATCGGGTTTTTGATGAAAAACCGGATTTTTTCGGGTTTTTGATGAAAAACCGGATTTTTTCGGGTTTTTGATGAAAACCCGGACTTTATCGGTTTTTGATGAAAAACCGGATTTTTTCGGGTTTTTGATGAAAAACCCGGATTTTTTTTCGTTTTTTTTTTACGAAAAACCCGGACTTTTTCGGGTATTTTGATGAAAACCCGGATTTTTTCGGTTATTTTGATGAATAACCCGGACTTTTTCGGATTTTTCAAGAATCGTATTCAAACACTGTGCACCTACTTATACTTTTATTTTTCATGGAATCCAGGGAGCCCTGAAGAGAGGTCACTGTGATCTCCTAAAAAAAATCTTATTCTGCAAATTTGGGAACAGCATTATAATATTGAGTTTTTTAAATTGATGTTTATTTTGAATTGACATTGAGTTGAATTCATAGATTTGAATGATTATTATTCCAATGCTTAATTTGATTTCCTAAGTATTAAAAAAAAATAGCGTGGAATTAACGTGCAGTGTTATTTCTAATACCTAATAAGTTATCAGTAAAGGAAGATGGCGATTTTTGGACCAGGTGCTGAACTAGATTAAATATTGTAACTAAATTGATCAGTTCTAATTTCTAGGCTTAGTGTTTATTAAACTATTTGTAATAAAGTTTATAAATACCTTTGTGCTGTTGATGTAGAGAAAAATACAACGATAAGGAGGCACAAATAAGCAGGGATACTGCAAACACGTGTTTCGGAGCTACAAGGAACCCCTTTTTCAATGCAAAAGATATTTGTAAACTTTATTACAAATAGTTTGATCAACACTAAGCCTAGAAATTAGAACTGATAAATTTAGTTACAATATTTAATCCAAAAATCGCTATGTTCCTTCACTGGTAACTTATTAGGTATTATCGGATGATTCTTCATACCAAAGCTCACCACTTCTTGCATTGAAAAAGGGGTTCCTTGTAGCCCCGAAACACGTGTATGCAGTATCCCTGCTTATTTGTGCCTCCTTAACGTTATATTTTTCTCGACATGTTTGTAACATTTAGTTTGTTTCTAAAATAAATGTTTTCAATGTACTGTAAATTTTCAAAAAACCCTCTTTACCGACTTATTGGGTTTTTTCAAGTCGGCCTACCCGAAAAAGCCCAGGTGGTTTTTTTCGGACTATCCTCGCTTTGGCGAACCCTGATCACAAGACGTTTCCTTCTGTAATACGCACACAATTAATACATGTGTGTGGGTGTGTAAGATTTATGCGGACAAAAACTTTCCAGAGAGCCATGAAACACACACAACTTTATCTCACTAACAGAAAAGAGATATTAGCTCAATATTCCATCTAACAGGTACTTTAAGTTTAAATTTCTTCTGATTTTCCCCGAACTGCTGCTTCATAAAATAGGAAATTCCTCTTTTCATAAAAACAAAAGAGCCTTTAAAGGCGGCGAAGCGCCATTTTGTTTTGTCTACACTGTCTCGCCCTGTTTGCGGCCCGCAATATATGAGCACCCATTCCCTGCAATTCGAATGCAAAGGAGTTGCATATAAATTTCGACTTAAGCGTCGATTTCGGTCCGGAATCGTACTTTAAGTGAGTTAGGTTAAACTAGAGAGAACCTGTCAAAAACATGGATATGGCCTTTTTGCATTTTTATTGCGCAAATTTCGACAGAAAGAAAATAGAATTTCTGAGATTGCTAAGACTTTGCTTTTACTTCCGGTTTTTTAAGTAAGAGAGACATGCTGAAAATTATACGTTTCTTTTAATGGTGTTATTTTTGTTAGAGTTTTCGTAACATTTGTTTTTTCTAGTTTTAAGAAGATTGGTTTTGTTTTGTATCTAAGACATATTTTACAATTTTCCGGGCTAATATCCCTCGTGACTTTATCAGTATATCTACATTTTTTCAAACATTGTCAGACGCCGGAGAAGTACAAGAAGTTAAAGAAAAAAATGCTTACATGAAAAATATTTACGAATAGAAAGGATAGATGTATAATGAGCAAATATATTGTTTCTGAGATTTCTAAGACTTAGCTTTTACTTCTGGTTTTTTTACCAAAAAAAAAAAAAGACATGCTGAGAATTATATATTTCTTTTTATTATGTTCTTATTTTTTGCTTAAGTTCGGAACATTTGTTTTTCTTGTTTGAAGAAGATTGGTTTTGTTTTTATATCCTATTTGTTGGGCTAATACCCTTCGTGATTTTACCAGTACAACTATATTTTTCCCTACGTTTTAAGGCGACAGAGAAGAAAAAGAAAGTTAAGAACATAAGGGAAAAAATATCATTTACATAAAAAATATGTACAAATAGAAAGGGATAGATGTGAAATGGCGAAATATATAATTTCTGAGATTTCTAAGACTTTGCTTTTACGTCCGGCTTTTTTAAGTAAGAGAGACATGCTGAAAATTATACGTTTCTTTTTATAGTGTTCTTCTTTTATTAGAATTCGGAACATTTGTTTTTTCTAGTTTTAAGAAGATTGGCTTTGTTTTGTATCATCATATTTTACTATTTTCCGGACTAATATCCCTCATGATTTTATCGGTACATCTGTATTTTTTTGCAACTTTGTAAGTCGTCAGAGAAGAAAACGAAACTAAAGAACCTTAAGAAAAGATTTATTATCTGCATTAAAAATATTTGCAAATGGAAAAGGATAGGTAGAAACTGATAAGCTATAAAGTTACCAAGTTTTCATATTACATTGGTTCTCTTCGAATCGAAACAGTTTGGCTACTTTCCGCGCCTTCTCTAACTGAGCTACATTAAGTGTAATGCCTTTTGAAATAATGGTTGTGTTTTACGTTCTGAATCAACACAATCAAAATCAGAACTGTGTGACTTATGCTTCGCTAGATTAGACTTCATAAAAATGCTGTTCATTATGAGAAAGAAAATTAAGTTTAGGCTGAACTTTTCTTCGTTCAGGTTATATTTGATAATTAATAAATCTCAATATAAATTATATTTTCTGTTTTGATTCAGTTTGAAAATTTTGTCTTGAAAACATTACTAGCTCTTAAACTATCACTTTTAGGAAAATAATCCAAGAACATTACGAATTCAGGAACACTACTAAGAACCAAACTTTAAATATACGAAATACTTAACAATCTGAAACTATATGTATTAGAATATCTCTGCAGCTTAAAGTTTACTGTAAGTTTTCCCTAAGACCTGTTCCCTCGTGGTTACAAGCACATCTAAGCTGCTCCCATTTCAACAGGAGCAAAGATTGTGCATCCATTCTTAAGTACATTATAACCAAAACAGGCAATGCACAAAATTCCTCTTCCAATTTCCCCCCACACAGGATGAAAGATATTGAATTCCGAACGATTTATGGTCTGGCGCGCATTTTTATTATTAACCATATTCCCCCCCCCCCCCCCCCGCGGTGACTTGACCCCCAGAGGAATGATTAATGCCTCGCTAACTCATCAATACTAATACCAGGGAAATAATAATGAACCGCGTTCGAGGAGAGGGCTTTAGTTTAAATTATTAAAATTCTATTACGGCCCGAGACGTCTTATTGAGCTCCTAATAATTAGACAAGAGGAGGAAGAGGATGAAAATGGCGCGCTCTTCCTTGATTAATGGTTTGTTTGTGTGGGGATTAGCGGTTGGGTTTTTGTTGGGAGTGGTGGGAGGGTTTTTTTTTTTTTTTTTTTTTAAATTCTGTGGTATTGTTTGGATCTAGACTCTCTTTTATTAACATGAGAGGTTGTGTGCTCAAGGGCGTAACTTGACCATTTATTTATTTATTTTTTCTTACTCTCAAAACGGAACGTTTTTCAAATTTAGGCTTCCGCACTTGCATATTGACCCATTAACGCCTGACATTTTTTTCCAGAGATATTTTGTACATTGGTTACAAATAGTGTTTAATGAACAGGAAAAATAATTAAAAAAGTATCATATACAGAATATTTTTTTATTAAAAAAAGAAAAATTGCCATTAAAAAGGGACGCTAGGCACTAGAGGATACATACTTTTTTTACTGATTTTTTTTTTCTGCGTACGATATAATATTTAAAAAGATATTGTATAAGAAGAAATAAAAGCAGCAATTAACATAAACTGGGAAGCTGGGAATAATTTAAAAAACTTAGCTTTTTGTTCTTGAGATTGTGAACGATGTCATTCTTGATAAAGATCATAATAAAACGGCTACAGAACACACTTTACAATGGTTATGTGCTGCATCTGTTAATAATGAATTGAAACAATACCAAAGTAATAATTGAACACTATTTGGTTGAAATGTTCATTTTTGGTAAATTCAGACGCACTTTTTGGACCATCCCTAAAAAGGAACGCTAGGCATTAATCGGTTAAAAATAAAAAATCTTTTTTTTTTTTTTTGCCTCATAGTTTATAGGAGACAAAAACAAACAATAGTTCAAATTCACTCGATCTCAAATTAATATCAATTATTGGGAGGTCTTTACAATCTGCTTACGTACATTTCTCTGATATCCATTTTTTATGTTGAGATAATAAGTCTATAGCTGGAACTGATGGTCCCTATCGATTACGGGGCCCTGGTCAAGTGTCCATTGGGAAATAGGGGCCTGGCCCGACTGAATACTTCGCAGTCGGCCTACTTGGCCATAGCCAATGTGCCGAGTCTTTGATACTAGCTAAAGTTTTGACTGTACTCAACATACTTCGAGTAGTTATAGCGGTATCAATGGCTATAAAGAATTTTGAACTGATAAAAAATTCAATATAAATTTATGCGAATGGGAGGTAAAGACAGAAACAAGAGTTTCCAGAGGGTGTGTTTTAAAGACCTTTTATTCCTCAAAACCAGCCTGTGAAACGTGCCAGAAACTGTTGTTTTCCATTGCGTATTTATCTTACTATTAGGAACTGGATTTAGTGCTTAAAACCTCCAAATAGGGTACAAGAAGTTGAATGACATTGTGGGTAGATTTGAAAAAAAAAAAAAAAAAGGAAATAGTGCTCCATTACAACAAAGGTACAAATTTATAACATGGAATTCTTTACTTATGCTCGAGACATAAAATACTTTACAAAAGTTCAGAGAAAAATTTCTCTTGTAAGAAGAATGCGGAGTGAAATTTAGTTATGAAGTTGTCTTTTTTACAAAAAAATTTATACAGACTTTTAATGATAATAAAATTACCCCCCCCCCACCCATTTTAACGTTCTTCGATGCCCACTTGGAAGGGGGGCGGAAATTTCGAAAACCTTCTCTAAGTTCTCTATATATTTTTCTTTGGTGATTTTAGTAAACTATTTTGCTTTCGTTCTTTTTTTCTTTTTAAGTTCATTATAAAATATGGTAAAGGCAGTAGAATATGAAACTTTTACATTACTTAATGAACTTTTACCGCAGAAAAAACTGACTGACAGACTATAGAAAGATTGATTAATTAGTTTTAACTTCATCTCGATTAATTGCTTATTTTTTTGCATGTATTTTAGAAAATACTCTTGCTGCAAAAAGTTTGACTTATTCATTAGCGTACGATAACAACCAAGCTCAATCTCGGTCTAACAGACGAGAAACATCTTGTGTTGTTCCATAGAAATATCAACCTCAGCCGAAGAAAAAAAAAATACCGAAGTGAAAAAAAGTATCAAAAAATAAATAAATAAATAAAAATAATTCAACATAAGAAGTTAAAAAAATTGAAAAAGTATTGTAATTATCACTGAGAGTAGTCTTAACAAATAATTTGTAGTGTGTTTACTGCTTGTTATTCGATGGTTAACGTTAGTCACGTTACGTTAGTCACACTCCATTTTGAGTAAAAGTGACACTGAAGAGTAAAAAAAAATAAGATTTAATAAATTTGTTTTATGTTTTTAAAAGCCAACTTTACACATTTTTCAAATATATCATTCAATTTTTAACACTTGCTGAACTTTGAGATATTTTTGCCTCACATGAGCATTCATTTTCAGGGTTGCAAAAATGTTACGTTAGTCACGCTGCTATTATGGTTGAAAAAATATTTACTGTCAGTAATTTTGTTTTAAATTCTTAGCAGAAATGATACATAGATACCATGTACATTGTAAATCCACCAGCATAACTAAAAAATATTTTTTATCCTTTAAGTTACAAGTAAAAACAGTTACAAAATCAGCTCTGAATGTTACGTTAGTCACGATGGAATGACCCTAAAGTATATCTAGTATATCTAGCGGCTGTTTTTTGGTTATCCGGAGAAAATTTTATGCAGCCAAAATTGGACCCTTGCTTTTACAGATCTTATACTATTAAATTTTCCGAACCTGAAAGAATTTTTTTTATTGCAAACAATTTCTAGTTTTTTAATCAAATATTTTTTTCTATTGAGAAATTCCACGGTAGCTGACGTATTAATTTTTCACAAAACAACGTGCAAAGTTTCTAATATATTCTCGTTTAATGAATGAATTTCATGAAGAACATAAACTCTTCTTTTAAGGAGTGAAGTTAAATTTTGAAGATTTTGAAAAACAATATTTAAATATTATGTTTCGGTGACAGATGTGTTTTATAAGATACGTCCATTACTGTGACAAAAAATATTTAAACATTTCTGGAGATTTTCAAAAAAAATTTCTAGCATACAGAAATAGAGTCTATGTTTTTCATGTAGTTTATGCGTTGAACCAAGGATTGAACATATTTGGTATGTTTGTGTGTATGTGTGTGTGTTTTTTTTATTTTAAGGAGGTGGGGTGGGGGGTGTAAAGGAGTCAAAGTTTGAAGGCTCAAAAATTTCCGGAGTCGGAGTAGGACTGATTTTAGAGCAAAGGAGTCAGAGTCGAAGTCTTTTAACCTTTTACGCCCTGATGGTGCTCAGAAGTACAGTATCGTAATCCAAACTGGCTTGAATCCTTCTGGTACTTGGAAGTACCATTTCTTGTACTTTGCTGACAGGTTTTTTTTTCTTTGTTTAAAAATTGATATTTCTATTGATACGGTACTGTCCTTTGATAACACTGTGGTTATGTTTGAATACAGCGACCGGTTAACTCGGGGTCACCGATAACTAACCAGGAGCGTTCTAACAGATGACCGGTCCGTCGATCGTATTTGAAAACATTCTATGGGCACCGCACCAACCAATGACGTCATCAAACGCGAGGAAATTAACCTGCCGGGTTAACCGGTAACTCTTTTCGAACACGACCAAAGTTAAAAGCATTTCTCATTTTTCTTCTCAGCATTTCTTCGTAGTACAAAACTTAAGGCTAGACATGAAAAGCAGAAAAAAAAAAAAAAGGTGATGTTCGTTTTGATACGTCTGAACGACAATTACGTACCTTTCCCCGGACGTAATCATTATTCGTCCCGAGTTTTAATTGTCCGCGGCATAAAAAGTGTCCACTTTGGAGTAAATGTCATTATGCGCGGGAGCACCACTCGCCGGGTAATTCCGCCGACTGGAGCACGCTTCATTAGCTATGCACGGTCACGATAGCGCTAACAATTGCGCGCACGCATGCGTCTGGGCCACGTGCTTTTGCGCATTCTTTTGAGAGATCGGTTTCCTTTGCTGGGTTGGAGGGAAAATGACCGACTCCGACTTCTGGAATTATGTTGACTTCGACTCCGTATTGGCTCCATAGCTCCTGTCTGACTTCAACTCTGGATCCGCAGCTCTGTGTTTCTCTTTCTGGAAGTTTGCTGGTTCACTACTAATAAACACACACAAAGTAATACTTCATATCACTTCACACACTCCAGGGTCCCCCGTATCAACCACAACTCGTGGTTTAACCAGGATAGGGCCCTGAAGAGCGCTCTGTTCTTTTTTGAACCAGACTAAGGACCGAGCAAACCCTTGGCCCAACACCCCCAGAGGTATCGTTTCACGCGGCGGACTTTGTGACCACGGTATTTTTAACGTCCCCTAGCCACCATTAATGAAGACGGTGGATCTTTGATCGGCTGAGATCGAACCCGTGACCCTCCGGTTACGAATCCGACGCCTTACCTATCGGGCTACCACGACCCACACAAAGTAGTACTAGCAAATGGACTGTGTCTTTATTGAACAAGCGATTCAACATACTTTCAGATGCATGACCATACTTTTAAGCGTGCAACATCCTTGCAGTTGCATTGACAGACTCATTTGAATTTGCCATGCAGGCGGTTTTATACAGGGCTGCGGAGTCGGAGTCGAAGAGTCGGAGTCGGACTGATTTTGGACCAAAGGAGTCGGAGTCACTGAAAAACATGTCGACTCCGACTCCGACCACCTCCGATTTGGATGAAACTTTATGGAGGTGAAAACATATCTTTGAAACTAACAGATACAAATTTTCAGCGTCCAATATCCAAATCCTTAGCATCTAGGATCATTAAAAAGTGCTTCAAATGGCGGGTCTTTGCAGCAAAAATGCAATGTGTTAAAATAAAGTCTGGCCATTTAACAAGAAAATGATTAGTTTTGTACGGAGTCAAATGACAATAGCGGCACTTGTCTTTTGCTCTGGAGGAAATGGACTTTTTGGGAGGTCACAGTGACCTCCGAGAATTGAGGTGAATGTGGTGAAATTACCTGCGAGAATTCTTGAGAAAATTGAACTTTTTGAGAGGTCACAATGACCTCTCATGAAGTCTGACTGGGATACCCCAGCTTGCTATCTGCCCCCCCCCCCAAAAGTGAGTCCTAGCTACGACCATGAATAAAAATGAAACTTTTAAAAATGGTCTTAATATTTCAACCTTTGTTTAGGGTTTTTCCCTCTTCATATTTGGGTAAAAAAAAAAAGCAGGAGTCCGGAGTCGGAGTCGAAAGTTTTAAAATCCCGGAGTCGGAGTCGACCATTTTTCCTCCGACTCCGCAGCCCTGGTTTTATATAGTTCCTAATTTGCGAGTGATTTAACACTCTGATAGAGTTAAAGACTGACAGGGAAAATGACCGTATTCCACTTTTATTATTTGACACTTTGTACCCGGAATTAAATTGTTACTGAATTTTACTTTTTTGTTTTCTTAGTTGAAAATACGTTAAATAACATATTTACAGAGTATCAAATTTTTGACTATCACCGGGCTTAATCCCTCAAATCGGCTCTAACCGCTAAGAAAACTTTCCGATCGCTGACACCCACTGTCGATCTCTCGCCAAAGTACAATGAACGGCACTTTAAAGACCATCAGGATACCAGCCATACTGTATTCATAATACCAAATTAATGTAAGCGGTAATTCTGAGTACCGTCAGGGCATAAAGGTTTAAAGCTTTAACTCCCCCGAGCTCCCATGCAAATTAGCCCTGAATAGAGCCTCTTAGAAAACGGAACGTTGCTTAAGAGTGCTAAATTTGCATTTTTGAAATTAATTTGGTACTGATTTAAGGAGAGAATGCGTGGTAAATAAGTATTGTCAGTTGATAGCAAAGTACCCAGAAACTTTTCAAGCAAAATCAGAATTGCATCATATGCATAATCAACACGAAAGTATCACACGGCGATCTAAATGCTCCTCCACATTGAAAGGAGCCATTCAATGTATTTATTTCACTTTTCGTCTACAAACTGGTAACCAGGGCTGCGGGGTCGGACTGATTTTGAACCAAAGGAGTCGGAGTCGGAGTCGCTGAAAAATATGTCGACTCCGACTCCGACCACCTCCGATTTGGATGAAATTTTATGGAGGTGAAAACATACCTTTGAAACTAACAGATACAAATTTTCAGCGTCCAATATACAAATCCTAAGTATCTAGGATCACTAAAAAGGGCTTCAAAATGGCGGGCCTGCTTTGTGAAACGAATTGCTATGTTTGGGCTTATGCAAGTGAATAAAAAATATTTGCAGCAAATATGCAATGTGTTAAAATAAAGTTTGGCCATTTAACAAGAAAAGGATTAGTTTTGTACGGAGGCAAATGACAAGAGCGGCACTTGTCTTTTTCTCTGGAGAAAATGGACTTTTTGGGAGGTCACAGTGACCTCCGAGAATTGAGGTAAATGTGGTGAAATTACCTGCGAGAATTCTTGGGAAAACTGAACTTTTTGAGAGGTCACAATGACCTCCCATGACCTCCAACTGGAATACCCCAGCTTGCTATCACCGCCCTAAAGTGAGTCCTGGCTACGACCATGAATGAAAATGAAACTTTTAAAAATGGACTTAGTATTTCAACCTTTGTTTAGGGTTTTTCCCTCTTCACATATGGGTAAAAAAAATAAAGAATAAAAAAAGCGGGAGTCGGAGTCAGAAGTTTTAAAACCCCGGAGTCGGAGTCGACCATTTTTCCTCCGACTCCGCAGCCCTGCTGGCAACAGGCATATCTTTGGAACCAGATTTGCTATTACGAGCTTTCTCTTGGGGCTTCTAACTTCGCTCCTTTTTACATTGCTACCAATGTTCATACAATGTTTGCTTTGAATAAAATAATTTCTTTTAACTAAAAATACAGTCCACTACTCATTGACAAATGTAACAAGTTATTTGGAACGGAGGGAGTATACTGTTGACTTTACATTTCCCCTCTCTCCGTTCTGAAGAAAGCTTCTGCCTGAATATGTATTTTAAATTTTCTTCGTTTCGTCTTTTCGTTCTGTGTTTGCTCAGAAGATTAAAAGCACACTGAATTAAGTTTAACCTGGAAACGTTAGATATTTCTGAAACTGAGGTAGGAAAATTGTTATTAAGTCGCAAATCAATAGAGTAGTGATAGCAGGGCGAATGCTATTGTCAAATTGGACGCGACGCAGAGTTATTCCCAATCGATCTAAGAGGAATACTTGTATGTAAATCTACGTTGTCTTTTGTGATAATTTTAAAATAAAGTTTTAAAAAACTAAAAAATGCTCTTTTAGAGTTAATTAAAATATTTCATGATACTCTGATTTTCAAAACAACTGAATATCCGCTAATTTCACATGCACTTATAATACATCAACATTTAATATAGTTTAGCCTTTAGTATCAATAATAGTATTAAATATAATACTTTGATATTGCAACGAACGTGAGTTTTATATTTTATTCAGTTAGATACATACAAACAAACAAATCAACATGTGAAACTAATAAAAGCTTATTAAAAAGCTCTTTTTTTTGCCATATAGTTTATGATAGACAAAAACGAAATTTAATGCGTAAAAATCTTTTATTCAGAGTTACATACAAACAACTGAAACACTTATAATACATCAACTTGTGTTCTAGTTTAGCCTTTAGTATTAATGATGGTATTGAATATATTACTTTTATATTTGTAAAGAACGTGAATTTTATGTCTTATTCAGAGTTACATGCATACAAACAAACGAACAAACAAACAAGCAAGCAAACCCACATGTGAAACTAATTACAGCGTATTAAAAATAATAAATAATACACGTAGTTCTTGCTTGACATATTGCTAAAAATAATTTAGCTTCAGGTCCAATGGGGAAAGAGCGAATAGAAGCAAAATTATTATTTGACCGTACATTTTTTTTTGGCCTAGTTGCCCCCCCCTTTTTTTTGTCTAACCAAGAGAATTAGTAGAGGCTTTGACAGTTGTGCACGGTTATAAAATGTTTCTCTTTTTAGTGATCGGTGTTGTTGCATATTGATTGCAAAATTTGCTTACATTGTTTATTTTCAACTTTTATAATTTTTATTTATTACAATCAGTCTTGGTCCACTTGCAGCATAGGATATGATATCTTAAGTGAAACCTAACGTTTAATCAACAATTTCCGCAACCTAATTATTCCGCATTGTACATTAGGGTGTCCCAAAAAAATCGAAAGTCGGAATTTTGAAAAGCATACCCTCTTATTTTTTTTCCTTTTACATCAAAACAATTGTAAAAAAAGTTTCATGCAATTTGAACAACGGTAACCCGTGCCGACTTGCGTCCGAAAGTGGGAATTAGCACTTTTTCACTGGGCCAAATCGAAAAAAAATTTTTTTGGAAATTCAAAATTTCATGTTGATAAAACACTTCTACTAGATCCCAACATGTCCCAAAAAATCATTTATCCAAATTAAAAAATATTTAGGCACCCCACACGAGGCTTAAAATTCATAATTTTCTTCAAAAAATAGCTTTTTTTCTATGTATTTTGTAAAAAATGAAAGAAATTTTAAGAAATGATCAAGATGAAAAATATGAAGCACAAAGTATATAAGTAGAGCTAAATGTAAGTTTTTTCTCTCATTTTATATTTAATTCTCCCGCAACTTACTCAAAATTACGGTTTTTTTTTTCAAGTTTTAAGTAAAATTTTTCCATTTTAAATACATTTTTTTTAATTATTCATCTGCAAATGCTGATTTGAGAATATGTTCTTAGTGATTTTGGAACTTGCTATTTTCTTTCAGTGTATCTGCAATTTAAAGTTCATAAATGATGCAATTAATAAATAGAAAAAATTAAAATTTTGAAAGAAATATAAAAATTTTAAGCCTCGTGCTGGGGACCTAATTTCTTTAAAAAATTTGAATAAATGTTTGTTTAATATCAATATGATTGTCGAAAGTGTTTATTGTAATTTCAAAAATTACAAATTATGCCGACTTGTGCTTGAAAGTGTAAACTAGTACTTGTGAATTGAGCCGAATCGAGAAAAAGGGGAGGAGGAAGGTATTCGAAATTTAAAGTTCATAAGTCTCAGAAAAAAAATACAGCGTTGCTTTTTTTTTTCTAACGCATTGCGTGTTATTTTTTCCCTTTAATATCAAAATCGTTGCAAATAAGTTTCATGCAATTTGAACTTCGGTAACCCGTGTCGACTTGCGCGTAAACATGTGAGTAGCACGTGTAACTTGTATATTAAGCAAGTAAGTGCTGTCGAATGACTGTTGCGCAGCTCAAAACAGCTGTAAATGGTACAGACAAAACAAATCAAAACAGAAAAACAGATGGCTGGGAGCTTATCCGTAGCAATGTGCGAATTGTCAAACGAAGCGTCAGTATGAATTCACACCGGTCAGATTCAGTATGGTACTTCTACAAGAAACGAAAGATGGCAGTGGAATTGCGTAGTACGAAAAAAACGATATTTCTAATTGGAGATGTAAAACATCAAATAATGGGAACGAAACTTCCCTCTAACGGGCAAGTTCTCTCTGTTTTATTTTATAACATTAGAGAAGTCAAATTAACTACTAGGGAAAGTGCAAATCTTGCTATTCGAGAATGTATCATCTTCTGGGAAAAGGCATGCATTCCCACCAAATCTTTGCTAAATTGTGTGAAGAAACTTATGAATCTATATGAAACTTGGAGAGACTTACAAAAAAATGCAAAGAAACCAAAAGACGTATTTAAGCAGCGTCATCAAGAATTTGTAAGTAATTTAGACAATCTATTTGATATTGCACATGCTGATGCACTTCAGTTAATTAGAATAGAAGAAGATAGAATATTTTTACAGCTACAAAGAGAACCCGGCCACTTAGATAGAGTTGATAAAAAACTGGCCGACAAAGAAGAAAGGGCTCGACTTAGGGCAGTCGAAGAAGAAAATCGGAGAATCAAGCACGATTCCGCTTCATTATCCTGGGAATTAAATGAAACAGTGCAAGAAGATTCTGCTTCGAGCTCTAGTGAAAATATGTATTCAGAAGATTTCCCTGAATCAGTACCGGGAGCAAGTAGTAAATCAGAACCTGGAACAAGTAAATCAGCAATAAGAAACGATTTTATTACCCCAAAGTTAGTTGCTGCATTGGATAGATGTCAGTTAAGTATACGAGATTCTGTGTTTATTCTTGAAGCAACTATTGACGCACTTGGGTGCAACATTGATGAATTCCCGATAAGTAAATCTTCAATTCAAAGAATTCGAACCCAAAAGAGGAAGGAGCGAGCGGAAAGCATAAAAGTTGATTTTCAGAACGAGGTACCGGATGTAGTGACTTTGCATTGGGACGGCAAACTGTTGCCTGCTTTAAGTACGCAAGAATCAAAAGAAGAGCGCTTGCCAATAGTAATTTCATATGGACGTAAGGAACAACTCATTGCTGTGCCGAAACTCGAAGATTCTACAGGCGAAGAACAGGCACAGGCTATCTGGAAGGCAATCTCAGATTGGAATCTCGAAGACAAAGTTCAAATTGCCTGTTGCGATACTTCCAGCACAGGTCGTTTTAAGGGTGCTTGCACCCGCCTTGAGCAAAAATTTGACAGAGAAATACTTTTTTTTGCTTGCCGTCATCATGTATACGAACTAGTATTAAAGACAGTATTCGAAGTGAAAATTAAGCATGTCACAACGAGCCCTGATATCCCGCTGTTCCAACTTCTCAAGGATTCTTGGAAAAATATTGATCCTACTAAAATTCAGTGCTATAGAGAAGCTGCTGAGGTGTTACGAACTGTACCCGAACTTGAAAATTTGCTTGACTTTTATCGTGCAGAACTTACGAATGTTATGGTTAGGGATGATTATCGAGAATTTATCGAACTGTCAATCATTTTTTTAGGTGGAGACACAGAAAAAAAAAAATTGAAATAAGACCACCGGGAGCCATGCACCGAGCTCGATGGATGGCTCGAGCTATTTATTCCCTAAAACTATTACTGTTTAGTTCCCAGCTGAAATTAAGTACGAAGGATAATGAAGCATTGTTAGATGTTTGCCTATTTATAATGACTATCTACATTAAACCGTGGCTTCATTGAACTTTAGCAGTAAAAGCACCCAATCTAGATTTGGGCTTTGTAAAATCTTTGAAAGCTTATGAAAGTGTCGACCCAATTATTTCAAAAGCTGCTGTACAAAAATTTATTCAGCATTTATGGTATTTGTCCGACGAAATAGCAGTCTTAGCTCTTTTTGATGATGAGGTGGAAGATGAAACGAAATCCAAAATGGTGTCAAATTTAAGCAGAGAAAACTTCTCGTCGTATGGGAAAAGATACATACCATCGAAGGAAGAGCTCTGTGGTCCACTGTATGGTAAGTTTCGTATATTGATTTTATAATTATTTAACTAGCTACTTCCTCATATCGCGCATTTGTTATCTGCTATTTTATTATTTTGCAGAGAAAACAATAGATAATTTCGTATTAAGTAAAAGCCAGTCCTTGTTTACTAGACTCAAAATTGATGATAGTTTTCTAAATGAGAGTCCTTCTTTATGGGCGAATAACATTTCATTCCTTGAAGGGAAAAAGACGGTCTCAGTGCTTAGAGCAGTAAATGATACAGCTGAAAGAGCGGTAAAAATTATGCAGGACTTTCATGGTTTGCTCACAGCTGAAGAGGAGCAAAAACAATTTTTGTTACGCTGCGTTCAAGAGCACCGAAAGATATACCCTGACTGCAATAAACAAACATTAAAACGAAAGTACGTTAAGTAATGTTTATTGTACTGCAATATTGTTGTAAATGTATGTTGTAAATAGTTGTAAATGTATGTTGTAAATAGTTGTAAATAGAGATGGAACGAAGCGGCATTTGGCCGAAGCGCCGAATACCGAAGCTTCTGCCAACTAATGGCCGAAGCTTCGGCCGAAGCTTCGGCTGGCGCACATATTGAAGTTTTTGGATTAAATGCATAATAAATGCGTAGAGTTTTATACTTTTCTCTATATGTTTTAATATTGTTAGCGTTACACAATATTTTCAGCTTACTGTGGCATTCTTAAATTGATTTCATTAATTAAAGTTTATTTTTATTACTTTCTTCTATATCTATTATATAGAAGAAAGTATTGGTTTCGTGAAAATTTTCGAATGTCGAATTTTGACGGATTTGCACGTTTTGAGGTGCGCTGAGTCCATTTCGACCATTTTTGGAAAATGTCTGTCTGTGTGTCTGTGTGTGTGTGTGTCTGTGTGTGTGTGAGTCTGTATGTGTGTGACCAGTTTTTGTGGCCGCGCTACAGCAAAAACTACTGCATGAAATCGAACAAAAATTTTTTTACGTATGTACCACCATGTGAACTGGTGCACCTGACTTTGTTTAGCGAATTCCTCCAAGGGGGGTGGAGCAATCGCACGTGTTCTGCGCGTGGGTGATTGCTATATCTCAGGAAGTAACCGGCGGAATAAAACGAAAATTGGTCCATAGGTAGACCCTACCGAGTACAGGTGCTGATTCAATTTGCGTGTCAATATCTCGAAGGGGGGTGGAGCAATCGCACGTGTTCTGCGCGGGGGTGATTGCTATATCTCAGGAAGTAACAGGCGGAATCAAACGAAAATTGGTCCATAGGTAGACCCTATTGAGTACAATCGCTGATTCAATTTGTGTGTCAATATCTCAAAGGGGGGTGGAGCAATCAAAAGTGCTTATTTTGTCATTGCACCTACTGTATCTCGAGAAATATTGCTGAGATTTGAATGAAATTTGGAATAACACTAACCCAATAAGGAAGCAAGCATCGATTAAATTTTGGCGCCAATCGCCCATGGGGGAGGGTGGGGTGATTTTTGCGCTTAGTCAACAATGCGAAAAATCAATTCATTAAAAAATCACTTTCACGCTATTTAATTATCAAAACAGCTGAAAACTTTCAATGATTTGAAAATTTTAAATGTTGCCAATTTCTTTTTACTAACAAATAAAATGTTTGCAATTAATCTAAACAAGGCTTTTGCAATGATTTCCAATTTCGCTCATTGATTCTGCATTTGCAGAGTTATTACGATAATTGGGAAATTGGAGCTGTTTCCAATTATTCGGGTGAGTACGTATTTTATTTTGTAACTGGAATTCATAAAATAGATATAGAAGAAAGTTTCGTGACGGCCACGACAGCTAGTTTTGGTTGTTTTTAATTTAATGTTCTTAGTATTACACAACATTTTCAGCTTACTGAGTCATTCTTAAATTAATTTCACTAATTAAAAGTTTTCTTGTTTTGTTTTGCTTTGTACTGCTAGTACAAGAAAAGACGACATTACTATTTTGTATTGCAAATTAGTAGTAGGAAGCTCTACTTGGAACATGAAAAGCTCAGTCTGCAATTCAGTTGATGTTTTATAATAAAAAAAGTGATATGATCATGTATTATACCATAGAACTACCCAATCTACTACTATTTACGCTGTGTTATATATTTATTTTAGTATTCCTAATGCAAAATGCTTCCGTTTTTGGTGAATTCGAAAAAATAGTAGGGTAAAAGCACCAGTAGTCGGCTATTTAAGATATCTTTTGTTGATCTTGGCTAACCTAGAACTTTCAGCTATCAATACAGTAACAAAACCAAGGTAAAACTTTACAAGGATGAACATTTCTGATAGTGAATCATCTACTTGTTTCAGCAATTAAAAAAAAAAAATATGTTAAAATCCAAGCTGTTGTCAACACTAGTAAATGTTCCAGTAGTCGTCCACAGAATCATCTTACCTGAAAAATAAGCAGAATCGCAATCTTGGATGACGGGCACACCATTCAAAATGAAATGACTCATTACTAATTCAAGAAAAAGTACCCGAAACTTAACTGCCACTGATTGATGATTGAGTATAAGTACATGAATGTGGGAATGCGTCACATCTGATTTTGAATTAAAAATGTACTACTATTTATGAGGAGTTTTATGTCATTGTGGCCGACTACTGGAGACTGGCCGACTACTGGAGCACTCACCCTATCATGCATTCTTTTTTACTTGTCTTTCATTCGCTGCATAAATTTCAGGCCGAAGCGGCCGAATCACAACTCATGCTTCGGCCAGACCGAAGCTTCGGCAATTTTGGCAAATTGGCCGAAGCTTCGGCCCGGCCGAAGCGTCGTTCCATCTCTAGTTGTAAATATATGTTGTAAATAAATTGTTGTCATAATTTTTTTAAGAAATTATTTTTTCTATTTATTAATTGCATCATTTATGAACTTTAAATTGCAGATACACTGAAAGAAAATAACAAGTTCCAAAATCACTAAGAACATATTCTCAAATTAGCATTTGCAGATGAATAATTAAAAAAAATGTATTTAAAATGGAAAAATTTTACTTAAAACTTGAAAAAAAACCGTAATTTTGAGCAAGTTGCGGGAGAATTAAATATAAAATGAGAGAAAAAACTTACATTTAGCTCTACTTATATACTTTGTGCTTCATATTTTTCATCTTGATCATTTCTAAAAATGTCTTTCATTTTTTACAAAATACATAGAAAAAAGCTATTTTTTGAAGAAAATTATGAATTTTAAGCCTCGTGTGGGGTGCCTAAATATTTTTTAATTTGGATAAATGATTTTTTGGGATATGTTGGGATCTAGTAGAAGTGTTTTATCAACATGAAATTTTGAATTTCCAAAAAAATTTTTTTTCGATTTGGCCCAGTGAAAAAGTGCTAATTCCCACTTTCGGACGCAAGTCGACACGGGTTACCGTTGTTCAAATTGCATGAAACTTTTTTTACAATTGTTTTGATGTAAAAGGAAAAAAATAAGAGGGTATGCTTTTCAAAATTCCGACTTTCGATTTTTTTGGGACACCCTATTGTACATGTACATGTACGCAGGTGGGTTGTTTTTCTTGCAATGACACTGCTTACGCAGGGAAAACACTTCTACACTGTCAGTCATTGTGCTATATAATTAACTGGAGTGCTAACTGTTTGGTCTGTTAACTGATGTTAAGCATGGTTACTACGTAGCCGATTGGTGGTGTGAATAGTAACTGTTTTTAAATTATGATTTTTTTATGTGTTATTTAATAAATACTAAGCTGATAAACCATTTTTTTTGAATGCGATATATATTCGCGAGAAAAGTTTCGTTTATTTTTTCCTGATCTGGGATAGTAATTATCTCACCAAGTGAGTAGTAATAATATTAAATATTGTTTCAAAGTTATTTTTATGCGTTATTTTATAAATATATTGGTACACCAATATTGTATTATGTAATTATTTTGTTTTTTCGGTTACGAACTTACGAAAACTTTCAGGAGAAAAAAAAATCGTGACACTTTATTGACATATACTAATCTTACTGTCGCACAACGTGCCCCCCCCCCCCCTTCCCCACATGAGATCATTTGAATCAATTCATAAACGAAATTCTTATATCTCTTAATATGTAAAATTCATTTGAGCTCCGTACTTTGGAACAAGTACAGCCCATAACTAAATTTAAACTTACAATTGGAATAGTCTAAAAACTTCATTTTTAAAACTATCAGTATTTCTACTAAGAGGCATAAAACAAGTAATGGCATTTAGAACTCATACTCATGCCTACCCTGCGCAGTAATAAAATTTTAAAATTAGCAATTTTATAGTTTATTACTGTGCATTTTACAGTTTTAAACTGGAACCCCGGCATCCAATATTATGCTGTAGGAACAGCAGTTTATAATTTGCTGTGCACTTAAAAATTTTTAAAAATTATATGTACATTCCTTGTGTAGCAGGAGGCAATAATCTCTTCAAGTGTTCAAAATTTCGTTAAGCTCGGGTGTGTAAGTTAGTTAGAACCAAACCAGGAAAAAAAGAAGGAAAATAATTTAAAGTATAGTTTTAAAAAACTAAAAAATACGCTTTTAACTATATTTCATGATACTCTGATTTTCAAAACGATTGAAAATCCGCTCTCTCTCTAAGTTTACATGAACTCATAATGCATCAACATGTTATATAGTTTAGACTTTAGTATTAATAATTGTATTGAATATATTACTTTTATATTTGCAAAGAACGTGAATTTTATTTTTTATTAAGAGTTACATACACACACAAACAATTGAAACACTTATAATATATCAACATGTAATAATATAGTTTAGCCTTCAGCATTAATAATAGTGTTAAATATATTACTTTTTATATTTGTAAAGAACGCGAATTTTATCTTTTATTCAGAGTTACATACATACCCACATGTGAAACTAATAAAAACGTATTAACCCATTAATGCCTGGCATTTTTTTTACAAAGATATTTTGTATACTGGTTACAAACAGTGTTTAATGGACAGGAAAAATAATAAAAAAATATAATGTGAAAAATAATGTTTTTATTAAGGAAAGAAAAAGCGTCCCTTAAAAGTTACGATAGACCCCAGAGGGTACATACTTTTTTTACTAAAATTTTTTTCTGCCAACGATATAATATTTAAAAATACATTTTATAAGAAGAAATAAAATCAGCAATTAACATAAACTGGGAAGCTGGGAATCACTTTGAAAACTAAGCTTTATTTCTTGAGATTGTGAACGATGTTCATTTTTGATAAAGATCATATTAAAACTGCTACAAAACACACTTTAAAATGGTTTTGTGCTGCAATCTTTTTATAACGAATTGAAACAATACCAAGGTACTAATTGAGAACTAGTATTTGGTTGAAATGTTCATATTGGGGAAATTCAGATCCTTTTTTGGACCATCCCTAAAAAGGGACGGTAGGCATTTAATGGGTTTAAAAAAAAGAATACGACCACATTTTTCGAAACTTTTTAGCATCGATTGTTATTTCAAAGTGCAGAACGGTTAGCCCACTTGGAAATGGAAACCATTTTGTTTTATTTCAAGCCCAAAAGCGAACAAATATTTCCATATGCTGAAGCCAAACATGTCAGCGAGCGGGGCTCGGCATTCGCCGTCGCGCCCCTGGTGAAAAATGCTCTGCCGTCAAGGGGTGTAAACGACCTTGCACCGGGGCTACCGGTGCGCCCCTGCTATCGATTCTTTCGAGAGACATTCCTGTCACGGCTGCTCGAAATGTTTTGGAGCTTCCGCTCACGCACGCGGCGATGATTCTCTGTTGCCACTTCTCATTATGGAATTTCGCTATTTTTTTGTTTTCTTCTTCTGTTTGTTTGGACTAGTATTGTTTTCTGCGAGGCACTAATGCGGGCTTGAGAATGAGAAGGAAAAGCGAGAAAGACATCTGAGAGGTTTTTTTTTTTCGAATGATATTTTCCTCTCTCTGAACGACTCTTTTTGAATATTATGAAAAATATGTGGTCTTTGTTTTCTATACTTTGTTTGTATTCATTGTTTTCCTGTTCGTTTTATGTCCCGTCATCTTCTTTACCGTAAGTGTAATTCGAGTCTTTTTCCAAACATTTTTCTTTTATCTTATAGTTATATGAAAGAAGAGAGTAATAGTTAATGGGTAACTGATTTAGGATAGGATGGAGTAACTTTCAACTTGCACTTCTAATTTTAAAAATGGGAATCTTTCCACATTTTGGCATTGAAGAACTTGATTGCTTTAAGTAGCTACAGTAAAACATTGTTTATACGTCTCTCGATTATTCGTCTTTTGCATTTATTCGTCATTTTCATGAAGTCTCGATTCATTCCTATTCCTTTTATTTCATAAGTACATCGTTTGCACGTCTCGAAATATATGCATTTTTTTTCTTCCAAAAGTTTCAACATTTCCTGCTTGACTATCCATTAGAGATGAGACGGGCTCAGCCCGGGTCCGAAGCGGGCTCGGGCTCTAGAACCGGAAATAGGTTTAGGGCTCGGGTTCAAGCTAAGATATGAAAATTTATCAAAGATAAAAACAGAAAATAAATCAACATTTATTTATTATATGTTTGTTTGCGATTACTATTGCAATATTTGTACACACTGAAAAATGAGCTGTTTTTATAGTATAATACTGGCAGCAGAGGTTCCAGTTTAAAAATATGAAATGCGCAGTAATAAACTGTAAAATTAGCATTTTTACAGTTTATTACTGTAAAAAAACAACTTTACAGTTTATTACTGCAAAATTAACAATTTTTCAGCTTATTACTATAAAATTAACTGTGTTATACTGTAAAAACAACATTTTATTTTTTGCTGTGTAGTTTCATATTACTTACAGAGAAAAAGCTATTTCCTTTTTTGCGCTGTGTATATATCTGTGGCTTGGTTCTAAAAGGGCCTAAGTCAAAAATGTTAGTTTCGAGAAAAAGGCGATGAAAGATATTTGAGATTTTTTAGAATGCTATAATTTTCTTATATTAAGATTCCCATTATTATGTTTTGGTATTTGTTTATTGTTAGTGTAAAGAAACATTCTTTTATCATATGACATTTTTTAACCTGTTACTATTTTATGTAAATATTATGACATTGTGTGTATATGACATTTCATTTCATTTCATTTCACACCTCCAGGGTCCCCGTACCTACCACAACTTCGTGGTTTAACCGGGATAGGGCCCTGAAGGGCACTCTGTTCTTAATTTTGAACCAGAACCTAGGGTCGAGCAAACCCTAGGCCCAGCACCCCTAGAGGTATCGTTTCACTTGAAGGACTTTGTGACTACGACACTTTTAACGCCTCCCAGCCACCATTAATCAAGACGGTGGATCTTTGATCAGCTGGGATCGAACCCGGGTCCCTCCGGACACGAGTCCGATGCCTTACTGATCGGGCCACCACGGCCCTGTGTATATGACATTGGCTGACATTATAATGGAAATACAACCAATTTTAGTTTTATATTAGACATTGGCCTTTGTAGAATTAGAGTTTTATTAAATTGGAAACTTTTGATGTAAATAACACAGAATGTGAAAAAATTGACATTGGCCCATTTAGAACCGAGCCACAGATATATATTTTTTCGAAATAGCTACCAAAAGTACTACCATTTTTTGTGACTGCGGTTACAGGTGGTTTCTACTCACATTTTCTAGTCTAGAGCTTTATTGTTAAATGAAATCTCACTGTGCAAGTAAAATTCTTTTGAGTTCTTTTATTTCCATAATAAAAGCTCTCAGTAGGAGATAAAAATGTGAAAATATACTCATTTTTTATATAAAAAATATTCATTATTTTTATTTAAAAATATGTATTTCTTTTCAAGTGGCTGCCAGCCAATTTGACTCCGACATTAACGACAACAGCAAATTCTTCCGTCATTTTTAATTGAAGGAACAACTATGTATCAAAAAATAAACTAATTTTAAATTAGAACAAAGTCATTAAATCTAAATTGTAGCTAGAAGCTGAATACAACAAACTATTACAAACAAACATAACTATCTGTAACAAAATAAGCATAAATGTTAACAAAATATTAGCAAATGTAAGAAGTACTAATAGTTGAATGCTCGTTAATGTGTTATGATTGTCATTTCTGTTTTCTGGATTCTTGCCAATATTATTAAAAGGAAAATCTTCTTAAGTAAATGAAGATTTTTTTTTTTACTTATTAAGGCATGGAATCCAATTAAATGTTTAAAGAAGAAGGAATGAGAGAGAACAGATGTAATAATAAATTAATGAATTTTGAAATTTGTTTTAAATGCAATTATTTTAATCCTTTAACACTCAAATAGGGAAAGCTGTCTTTAAAATGTTTTGGGGAGCATGCGCGAAGTTTATATGTTTTCTGAAAGTTACATTAAAAAAAACAAAATAAAAAAACAATGATGTATAAAGTAATGAAAACTAATGCGAAAGGAATTTAAATGAAAAATTTTTTGATAATTATTTCTAAAAATACAACAGCAGCATCAAATGCAACCATTTTGGAGTTGTGGTTCTTAAGAATAAATGGTTTGTAAGAATTAATTAAAACATAATTTCTGCTAATTCGTGCCGCATAAAAGATTGAGAGCTAAACCGCACAGCTTTGTGTAGGGGAATGTGGGGCAAAATGAAATAGTTAAGATAACTTACCTGTTTCAAAAGGAACAAACTGAAAATTTGTGTTTTGAAAATTATTGCATATAAAGAGGGAATCAGGGACGTCATTTCAAGTTTTTCCAGGGGGGGGGGGGGGCAAAGGGTGAAAACAGAATGCAATTTCATCGGAAAACAGCAAAAACCACGCCCATTTGTACTTAAATACAGATTTCTCAAAACCAGGGGGGCAATTGACCCCCCCCCCCCAAATGACGGGCCTGGAGGGAATAATATATTTTGTAATATAAATTGCGTTGAGATACTATTCTTCATTCTTGGCAGTCATTTTGTACTTTCGAATGAAAGTGGAAAATTTTCACGTCATAAAGCCGTGGGGCGAAGTTAGAAATGCAATATTTTCTTTTACAAATATTTTTGCTTTAAAAAATTTCCGCTTTGATGATAACAGTAATTTTTATCAAATAATACGTAAATAAATGAGTCGTCAATGACAAAATAAAGGAATAAAAAATCAACAAATAAATAAATATTTAAGGAAAAATAAAAGAGAATATAAAATAGAGAATGGATGAGAAAATAAGTGAATGAATGAATATGTAAGTGAATTAATAAGTAAAAGAATGTAATTGATTCAATGAAGGAGGAAATACGTGAGTGATTTAATAAAAGAATAAATAAGTAAGCGAAATAAATAATTTCACTTTGCCCCATCCACTTTACACCGCGTGCACTTGACAAATCGCACTAAACATTTGAAATCAAAACATGCCTATGGTCTATTACTTTAAAATAGGCGTGTCAAGGTCATAATTTTTGCGTCATCTCTATGGAAACTTAAATCGATAAAATAATGAATTGCCTTAGCAGTTTCAATGGAGAGGATGCAAAATTTGTGACCTTGACGAGCCTATTTAAAGGTAACAGGCTATAATATGAACTAAATAATAGCTGCATTGGACGTAAATAGAACTTAAGAGAAAAACAATAAGAAATAGTTCCGATAAAGCAAGAATATTACAATATGTGTATCAAGATCTTAAAATGACTTGTATTATTTTTTTCGTTGATCTTTGTAGCTACTTAATTATCAATGGAATGGACAATGTGTTTAGGAACTTAGATAAGATATTGTTTGATAAGTTACGCTGCAAACTGTGAAAATAGTTTACCATTTCACTTTGTCCCACATTCCCCTACTTGTATTTTGCTGTCGAAAATAAAACCACGTTAAAAAATTTTAAATTGAGATTTTCAAAGATTCGACGTCTACTTATTTCGACTCTTTTCTTCAGTTTAAATCCTTGTTAAATCTTTGAAATCCAAATTGGCACCAGTCACATCATCGAATACCCCATCGCCGCAATGGCTAAATCATTGCTCCTTTTGCCAATTTATTTTTTGCCCACCATCAGGCCAAAGTGCCACGTCATCAAAAGACCAGAAATGGGGGAAAAGAAAAAAATTCGAATTAGACTAATAGCTTTTATATCCACATTAACGCACCCCTAATCGCTCCTTAAATAAAAAAAAAGGTAACGTCGAATGCTTTTTGTTTTCCAGCGTCGCAGCGGATAAGTGAATTTCTCCCCTCTAAGTGCTTTTAACGTCACTTATGCCGTTTACTTGGTCGAATCACTTTGTCTGCTGAAGTTGTGTCGCAAATGGCCTTCTACGGGCGAGCGGTTAATTTACTTACGAGTGTTTATGGTGGTGTTTCTGGGGCGGAATGGATGTCTTGAGCGGTGACAGATAATCTTGAGAGATGAGATTGATTCATTAAGTCCAATTCTTTCTTTGCCCATGGTAAACGTTGTGGCAAGTTATGACATTGTGTTACATGGGGGAAAGGGTTGTCGAAGAATGAATTTATTGTCGTAAATATTTATAGCTTCGGGAAAGAGCTTGGAACGCAACTCATGATCTGTCAGAACAACAAAAAATTGTTTCGAAGTTGTTGCTGGTTTTAGACAGCAAAAGTCTGTCAAAAACTAATGCTTGTTTGTTTGTTAAACAAGGTTTCTTAAGTAGCTTTTTGTGTCATAAAAGTTACCGATTTCACTTTTTAACTGTTGCCAAAAAACAATGGAAAGAATTGTAATTATGAAATTCATTTCGTTGACAAAATTCACAAGCCAGTTTGAAGGCTTGACGTAAGTGAGTGTAGATTTGTGGGTTTTGGGCGTTAGCAACTTTCAAATAATACAGATTTTCGGAAGTTTTCTTTAATTCGTTTCTGAAAGCTTTTACTTTACTTTTTCTTGCTTAGAACTGTTTTCAGACTCTAGGTTTTTTTAAATTATTGATAAGAATAGGTAACAGGATAGGTGAATTTCTCCCCTCTAAGTGCTTTTAACGTCACTTATGCCGTTTACTTGGTCGAATCACTTTGTCTCTTGAATTTGTGTCGCAAATGGCCTTTTACGGGCGAGCGGTTAATTTACTTACGAGTGTTAATGGTGGTGTTTCTGGGGCGGAATGGATGTCTTGAGCGGTGACAGATAAACTTAAAAGATAAGATTGATTCTTTCAGCCCGATTCTTGGTAAATGTTGGGGCAAGTTATGACATTGTGTTGCATGGGTATTGTTATCGAAGACTCAATTTATTGTCGCAAATATTTATGGCTTCGGGAAAGAGCTTGGAATGCAACTCATAATCTATCAGAACTACAAAAAAAAAAAAAAAAAATCGAAGTTGTTGCTGGTTTTAGATAGCAAAAGTCTGTCAAAAACTAATGCTTGTTTGTCAAACAACGTTTCTAAAATTCCTTTGTTTCATTTCATTTTTATTTTGGCGCCGAAAGGCGCGGCAAGTGGGCGTATATAGGATTTTTTTATTTCGGAGGGGGGGCCCATATAATCAAGCTTAGCCCCCCCCCCCCCACCTTTTCTCTTTTTTTTTTTTGCTATTACTGTAAAGACAGGTAGAACATTTTTCAAATTGAATTAAAAAAATTGTAATTTTTAGAAAAGGTAGAAAATTACGAAATTTTAGATTCCCTTCAAAATTTTTTTTCAAAATTGAAATTATTTATGCTACCTTTGATGACGTTGAAGGATCAAGACTCCTCTGGGAAACTTATTGAAACTTAAATTCTAAACACGCAATTTCAGGCTATCTTTAGTGACGTTAAAGGAATTGAGAAGACTCGGGGCATCTCTTCTGAAATATTTTGACACTGAAGCATGATAGAGTAAAAGAAAAGAAGATGAGTTTTTTTTTTTTTTTTGAACTGAAGTCTCATTTAAGTTATCTTTGGGAAGTAAAAGTTCTAAGACCCTCCCCGAAAGATTTTCGCGATATAAATGCGCAATTTCGCGTTCTCTTTGGAGACGTTAAGAGACAAAAAGTGGTTAGGGATCTCCCTCCGAAAATTTTCAAAATTGAAACCTTAAGCCATTTTTGGTAGTAACGTTAGCAAGGACTCTCTTCCAAAATGTTTTCGAAATTAATGCTTTAAAAAACATTTTTTATTTAGGTTATCTTTAGTACAGTCAAGAGAAGAGGTAGGATTCGGGCGCTGTGCCCGAAATTTTTGCGGCAGTGAAGCTTCAAGAATGCTATTTTAAGCTCTATTTTTTGAAACTGAAGGTTTAAAATTTTACTTTTAGCAGAGGTGCCCATTACCCCTAAGAGCAAAAACTTATCATCCAAGAATTCCACGAAGATCCCTCTAAAAACGAGAGCCACACGTGAAAGAAAAAGAAAACAAAAACCTTTAAAAACGCCCCTTAAAAATAATTCAATAGCGCCGCTTACGCCATGATTCTTGATAGGAGCAACTGCTTTTAGGCTTTGTCTGACAACATTTCAGGGCATATTTTAAGGAAATTTGACTGCGTGGGCAACTCTAACTTCCTCGGATGAATGGAGGGGGGGGGGAGGTGTAAATGGGCAGTTTATGTTAGTTTAGTAATCGTGAAAACAGAGTTGGGGTGCAAAAATTGGAACAACGGAAATTATTGCTAATGGTCGTTTTGTTCGATAAAAAAAGAGCATAAGGAACGTAAACTCTGACTTTTTGAACTATTTAAATTTCATTTAATATAATACAGAGATTCATTTTGATTTGAATACATCCAAATTCAAGTGACATTGTCTTTTTCAAAAAAAGATTTCATATAAAACCTCTCTTTGTAGAGTTCAGCTTCTGGTTTTCTTTCTCTTCGTTTTTTTAGTTGCAGGAATTGTATGACGGATGGCCTAGGGTTGAAATAGGCTGTCCCACAGCCGTTGAGAGCGATATTCAATCTTTTGTTGATTGTTTCAATTTTCGTTCCGGCACGATGGTTCGATTTTACTATATTGTAACTTGAAACTACCCTCTCCACCTGCATCGAAAGAGGAGTTGCCACGATAAGTGTTCCAAGCCACTTTTTGAGTGGCCCTTTGGATGCGACGAACATTTTCTTTAATCTGGTGGAAGTGCAGGAACCAATGTCCGAATTCGCTGGCAGATTGGGAATTTCAGCAATAAGCGGCCAACTTTCACAAACCGAATCCGCAAATTCAGCAACTTCATTCGGAAACAGGTTGGAAAGTAAATTTTTTCCGACGGGAGATTAATTCTGCCGCTGATCCTGCAACGCATAAGGCTTTGGCGGTTTTTAAAGTTTCGGCCTGTTCGTCATCAATTTTATCCTTCAGAAAATTTATTGATGATAGGATAATTTGTTGTCTTATGGATTTCAAACGTCTTGAAAATGTTGTGACATTAGAATTGCCTTTCTCCCTACATTCACTGGAAGTAGCTTCTTTTATGGTCGTCGACTTCTTGCAAGCTTCGTAACCACCGGGATAAGGCGCATTTATCATTAACTCCAGTTTAGTTATGGCAATATTCAAAACTGTGATGATGTCTGAAAGAATGATATTACTTTTTTGAAAATTTTCTTGAAGGCTTTGAAATATGCGGCAAATGTCACCCATGACTAAAGTCAGTTGAAATTGTAAAGAACTCTCTTCCCACCTGTTTAACATCCCTTTTGCAATATTCTTGTCTTTCTTGTCCTCTTCCGAGTCAGATATGATATTCTACCACTGTTTCCGACAATAAGGCAAATTTTTGATAACCGCTTCAATTTCTTTCCTGATATGTTCAGCAAAACGGACTTCAAAGTGGTGGGAAAAAGCTCTATACTCTGGAAAAATAATCGCAAGCGATTTCGTGTGTCTTGCCGATTTTCGGTAATGGGTCAAAATACCGCTGAGATTTGCTCTCCATAGTGTGAGTTCAGGGACTGACGACACTACATTTTCTAATGCTAAATCGCTTCTGTGTGCAACGCACCACACTGTTACTAATTTCTTATCTAGTTCATCTTCGAGTAGCTTCCATAAACCTGCCTTGCGGCCAGTATTCGCTGATTCACCATCCGTCGTGATAACAACAAGCTTTGTTGACACACACAGGAACACATATATTTCAATAACACTACACTGTTAAAAAAATTTCCTGAAAATAATGAAAAAACATACGGCAGCTGAGTTGCTGGAGTGTTTCCGTTTCGTTAATTATATTTCCGTGATTTTACGGAAAAATGACGAACAGAGCGTTCGTCATTTTTCCGTTAGGCATTTTTTCGTTTCGTAATTCTCCGTTCTCCATTTTTTCGGTTCTTATTATCCCCGCTTATACGTTATAGGCTTATACCTATACGCTTTGACTTATATGTATACATGCAAGATGGAAAATTATTTAAATTTTGCAAATTAACAAGCGCTTTTATAGCAGCTTAATATCAATAGCAAATTATCTATGGAAGTTCAATGAATTAGTCCTTTAAGTGTCGCAAAATGCGTAGATTGTGTAGAACAACAAATGCACAAATTGAAATTTTAAGAAACATTTGAAAATTTGCGAAACAATATAAACATATAAAAAGAACAAACATGGGTAATGTGCTGCCTTATCTTTTTCGTTTGTTCTTTTTATATGTTTATATTGTTTCGTAAATTTTCAAATGTTTCTCAAAGTTTCTTAAAATTTCAATTTGTTCATTTGTTGTTTTTTCTAATCTACACATTTTGCGCCACTTAAAGGACTATTTTATTAAACTTTCATATATTATTTGCTATTAATATTAAGCTGCTATAAAAGCGCTTGTTTATTTTGCAAAATTTCAATAATTTTCCATCTTGCATATATAAGTATAAGCGTATAGGTATAAGCCTATAATGTAAAAATGTGGGTGATTAAAATATGGGAAAATGAGAAACAGAAAAATAGAGCAATTAAAAAAGGAGCGTAAACTAGCTCACCGGAAAATTATACAGTCGAACCTGTTTATCTCGAACCTGCTTATCTCGAAAACCTCTCTATGTCGAAAATTTTCAATTTCCCTGCTTATACAGCATAAATTTAATGTTTTTTCTCTTGTTTATCTCGAATGATTTTTTCCGAAAACCTCTATATCTCGAATTCCGACGACTCTCATTTTTGAATTTCATCTCCAATCACCTTTATCAATGGCACAACTTGGAGACAAAAATCATCTTTTGCACAATCAATCAAACGCTGTGATCGTACTTAAAGGTATGCATTAACTTGCTACTGGTATAGTCGTCACATTTAGTAAAACGTGGACTTACAACATGTTGTACAGTAAAATATTTTAACAATATCACGCAAAAGCAATCTATTAAGTATTTGACTTGTCTCCAAATTGCTTATTTTTGTAAATTTATCACAACCTTCTGTATCTCGAAACCTCCGTATCTCGAATTTTTCTTCTGTCCTGCGAAATTCGAGATAGACAGGTTTGACTGTATATATATAAGACAAAATGATGAGCAAAAATGTAAACTTAAAACTCTTACGAATTTTGTTTTTTAGAAAAAGTTTGAAAATATCCGCTCATATACTTCAAACTTTTAAACATCTTGCCTTTAAAAAAAATACTAAAGCAATACAAGAATTGGCTTTTTTTTTTTTTTTTTCATTAAAAATTTTAGTTCATTAAAATAACATGATTTTTTTGAAAAGATTACATCAATCTCGCATAAAATACTCAAATATTTTGAAGATGGAATGATCAATGCATAGTATTTCTGAGCGCATAACTTCAAAAAATTAAAAAGTATTAACAAGGTGCATTCTTTTAAAAATATTTTCTCTTATGTTTGAATAAAAATTAAGTTCTTCCGAAAGTTCTTTTTTTCCTTTCTGAATTTGAAACATTCGTGGTTCCTTAAAAAAAAAAATCCTGTATTGTTACTGATTTCCTCTATTTTCATATATATTTACGTTATGGTGTTCATAGTGATCAACACTTTCAGAAATGCACTCTCAAAATTAACGAACTTTCTTTGTTTTTGATGAAATCACTTCCAAGAATATACCCCGAGCGAACATTTCGTAATTTTTTGGGGATGAATTTCGTCAAATGTAGCGAAATATTTCTTTATCCTAGTATCGTCAAATTGACAATCATTTTCGTAGTTTTGACAACATTAATTTCGTCACATTAACGAAGTAAAGTCATAAAGTAAAAAAGCTAAGTTTTGAAACTAAGCTTTTAAATCTTGATATAAAATTACAAAAATCATTTCACTAAATTTTACTAACCCTCAGCACCAGTAAGTTCATACATGCAACTACTAAAATGCACAATTGGTTTACATCATGAAATAACTAACTGTTAAGTCTGGACTCAGATTAAAATAAAAATAGCAGTAACAAAAATAAAAATTCTTACCTCTTAAATAAAAATTTTCTTTTTTTTGTTGCTCAAAAAAGGCAACAATAGAGCGAGTAGATTTTAAAATATACTAACACGCCCTTTTGTTGCCCATTTTGAATTTATCCATTGCGATAAACGAAGTCTTCTTAAAAATGTTGAGAGGAAATGCTGGATACCGAATAATCACATGAAAAGATCCAAATTATTTTTCCAGTCAATTTGATTAACTACGCAGAATCCTGGAACAATTCTTCTTCGAATGCTATAACAATAGTCAACGCTCTTCGACGAAGCATTTTCAAATTGAAACAAAATGGCGCACACATAATAACGTCCTGAGGAACACGATTAAATAACATTCGACTGTGATGACAAACGACGAGACACAGATGTCCTCTTTTCCATGCTAATGCGAATAATACAGCTTTCACAGAAGCGTAAACATGCACATTAATTCTCGATGACTTTACGTTACTTTTGCTGCGCACTTTGATTCAGTTATGAATCATTTGTGCTGCCGTCGTTTCTGCGCACGCCCCAAGTCTCTTCAGACTGTATCTAACTCTCTCGTGCGGTTATATTTCAACCACAAAACCGGGTAAATTCCGTTTTTTGTTTCTCCAACTTGGTAATTCACGGAATAGTTCCGTTTTTTCAAGGAAAAGTTCTGTTTTGAAACGAAAACGGAAATTTACTGTTAAAACCAGTAAAAATCTTCCTGAAAATTCAGGTTTTTTTTAACAGTGTAGTCGACAAATTTTCACTTTTTTTCCCTAACAAAGATGAAATTAACTGTTTTTGACTAATTTTGCAGTATAGAATTCAAAAATAATAGTAAAAAAGCTGTAGCACGTACAGTTTTTTTGTTATGAATTTCTAAAAAGTACTGAACATAACTGAAAAAACATATCAAACACACCTTTTTTCAAGAGGAAAGGATCATAATATTAACTCCTAACTTTTTTTTAAGTTTCAAGAGAGACTCAAAGTTCAAAATCATGACCACTAATAGCAAAGAAGGGGTTCTTAGGGGGGTGTACCCCCTCAAAATGAACAAAAAATCACAAAAAATGATCTTTTCATTCTTGTTTTTAGCCTACTTTCCCGTTAAAAATAAAAGAAAGACGAAAAAAGTATTAAAAGTAGCTTAATGCATCGAAAAAATATCGCCAAGTCCAAAAAATATCGCCAAGTTAAAAAAAATATCGCCAAGTCCAAAAAATATCGCCAAGTTAAAAAAATAAAGAGGTAAAATGAATATCGAAAAATTAAAAATTTGAAAGTAGGGTATTGAGATGGGGAATTTGTGTGTCGGTCGGTCGTCGGTCTGTCGGTCGGTCTGTCTGTCCCCCCCTAATAACTTTTGAATGAACATTCCGATTTGGACAAACTTTTTTTTGTTGGAAAGATCTCGGCGAGTACAGCTCATTCCCATACTTGATTTTTTGATTTGAACAATTTTTGGTTCAACTTTGAGCCGTTCAAAAAACCGGTCCCGCGATACTAACTTTTTAATGAACAGTCCGATTTGAACAAACTTTTTTTTGTTGGAAAGAACTTTTCAAGGATACTTCATTCCCGTATTTACATTTCCGATTTGAACAATTTTTCATTCAACATTGAACCGCTCAAGCAAGCTGTCACCCCTAATAACTTTTGAGTAAACAGTCCGAAAAAAATGACTGACTGTGCAGACGATTTTTTGTTTATTTATTCATTTGTTTTATTGAATTTATTATTATTATTATTATTATTTTTGGCAGACGATTTTTTTTGTAACAAAAATGTTTCATTCACTAGGGCATTTTATTCTTTATTTATATTTAACAACTGGCAACGGATGAAAAGTGAAATTCGAGACATTTTATCAACGGACGAGTTTTTTTTCTTTTTTTTTTCTTTTTTTTTTCTTTCTTTGATAAAATGTGTTTTGATGTACTTTGTACTTTTAATTTTTTTTTGAAAACAATTGAGGAATTTTTCTACGGAAGAACTGTAACAGTTACATTCTTTAAAAGGTGCGACAAAACTTTATTTATTCATTTATTTACTTTTTATGTGTCTATTTCATCTGATGAGAGAGGTATATTTTGCTTTTAAAGGTATGTTTGACATAATTTTTAGTCTTAGATAATCAAGAGAATAATGATCAGATGCTAGAATGCCCATGTCGATGTACGGGAAAGTAGGCTCGTTTAGTTCTTGACAGAACTTCTTGTTTTAAAATGACGTTTAAAAAAAATTTCGATGTAAAATCAGAGGATAGGACCCCCTCCCATGATTCCTACGTCCGAAAAAATTTTTGCGCTGTAAAAAAAAATTAAAAACCGATTTTATGATTGTTGCACGCTAAATACGAGACACATCGCAGGTCTTCAGAAAGACGGCATATTCTGGCTGGTTCTTATGTAAAATTATCTCCAAAATCCAAATATGGCCCCTTTCCTCTCCATCACTCTCCACTTTTTGCCGAAACCCCCCCCCCCCGCCCCCTCTGATACAAAGCCGTAAAATAAAAAAAAAGATTGTTTTTTTTTTTTTTTTTTAATTTTATTTTACAGCGCGAAAATTTTTTGGGCATAGGAATAATAGAAAGGGGTCTTATACTCTGATTTTATGCCAGAAAAAAATTTTAAAACGTCATATTAAAGAAACCAGAACAAAAAGCTACTTTTTCATGATTTTTTGCATATTTTGAGGGGATACACTTCCCTCGTCCCCCCTTTTTGTTATCGGTGGTCATGATTTCGGACTTTGAGTCTCCCTTCACCTCCAAAAAAATTTAGGAGTTAATATTTTGCTCCTTTTCCCTCCAAAAATAGGCATTTGGTGCGAAAATCATAAAAAATAGTAAAAAATTATTTTTTTTATTACGGAAAATTGAGACATGGTGGGACTTTTTTACTTGCAGGTATTTAAATAACTATATGAATACGTAATAAAAATAATAATTTGGTTGTTGTTAGTGAACCACTGTCGACCAGTGTAATCAGACCCATCTTGGAGTACGGTGCCCCAATATACTGTAGTGCCTCCGTTACAAACCTTCAGAAACTCGAAAGTACACAGCTCAGCGCAGCAAGGATCATTACGAGACTAAGAAATACATGCCATAGAGACATAGTGCTCTACGAGGCGGATCTACAGCCCCTTAGCCTTAGGAGATGTGCTTGCCTATCAAAGTACTACAACAAACTCAGGGGACTGGATACCCAAAATCGTATTGCTGCTTACTTCAATGAATGGAGCGACAATCAAAGACTCATTAGAAATAGTCCCTTTAGTCAAATGGCTTCTTTTAATGTTGTCGATGGTGTTGTGGAACCACATCATCTGTCACAATGTCTGGACCCAACAGATGATCTGGATGGAGTCTTTTTTCACCCTGAGCTGCCAGTTCAGGTTAACAAACAGACAGACCTTCCTGAATATCTAAGGCAGATAGCATTGGAGAGAATCGGAGATATACTGACAGATGAAGTGCGAGTCTATACGGATGACAGTAGAGATGATCATCATCGAGCTGGCAGCGGAATTTATATCAAGTCACAAGACCATAACTTAAGGATCCAGATAAGAAACCCGGACGGATGCTCAGTTTTTCGAAGCGAGCTAATAGCCATCGACGAAGCTCTTGCCTCCCTTGTGTCTCTTAAAGATGGAAAAGAGATCTGGATTATTTCCGATAGCAGAAGTGCAATTCAACACTTGGCCAGATTTGAGAGAGTAAGAGATAAGGTGAGAACATCAATTATCAGCAAACTAAAGCAACTCTCCACTTCGCACATTATCCACCTACAATGGATTCCCTCACACGTAAATCTTTAGGGTAACGAGATCGCAGATACTTTAGCAAAAGCAGGGGTGTTTGTAAGCCCACTGCGCAGTCTGCACCGCGAACCTATTGTGAGATTTTCTCAAAGATTAAACACCAAAATGGGATTACTTGGAATGTCCCCCCAGAGCACCACTGGTATCAGAGTCCTCGTCCTGGAGGTTCCCCGGCTCAAGAACTCAATCGACAGGAACAAACCACTCTTGCCCGCCTTCGTAGTGGTCATCTTAAAACTATGAAATTCATTGGGGTGCTAAGAGATTTCAAACATGTACCAACTGTTCTGTTCAGGAGGCATCTCCTCTCCACATCCTTGAGTGCCTGGGACTTACCAGACAGGATTTGGCGGACGATCCTTTGCTGGTGTTAGATTTCCTTAGGGTGTACAACATCATGGACCTGGTCTAGCACTGCTGACCAACGGGGGCATGCAACAACAACACAAGCTTTGTGAACCGATAGACGAAAATCACGTGCGAATGCTTTCCCCTCTCGGACATTCAAATCTCTTCAATGTTGACAGGTAACGCCCCGCCTTTGAGAAGACACAGGGACATCGGGGGACTATTGCCTCCAAAGTTGAAATACCTGTAGTTGTCCGAGCGATAAGAAACCTGTCATGTCTCATTCTTTTGCTTGTAGGAAGGGTTTAGGGGTCATGTTTTCATGTGGCATTTGTTTAGAAAAAAATAAAACAAAAAATTTGAAACACATAACCGCTGGAAAAAATTAGGAAAATGTAGGTGGGCAATTTCATTTGACTGTGGGGGCAATGTTATTTGACTGCGTGGGCAATTGCCCAAAAAAAACCCCTTAAAATATGCCCTGCAACATTTAGGATAATAAAAGGGTTTAGGGACTCTTCCGGAAATTTTTGGGCATAGAGACTGTAATTCGGGAGCTCTCTCTTTTCAAAAAACACATTTTAGAGCTAAAGACTCTAAAAAAGTAAGGAGGATATCAACTACCGTTAACTGTTTGAATTTTAAATCTCTAAAATGCCATTTGAGGCAATGTTTGATCAAGGTATTGAAGAAGCGGGAAAATAACTCTCTTCCGAAAATTTTTGGATATTGAAGTCTTGAAACTGCGATTAAACTACACGTTGTAAAAGCGAAATTTTAAGATCTCTTTGGACTATTTAAGGGGGGTTCATGAGCCTTCTTTGAATTCATGCTTGGCGGATATACGGGCCTCGACTTCCTACCTGAAACCCGCCACTGAGAAGCACTCAATTCTTTAATTTCACCACTGGTAAAGAAATTGAAAATTACGTGCCCCTTCTAGCTCGGCCGGCTTGAACTTCTACCTCTTTTCGATTTTTTTTTCTTTTCTTTTTTTTTTTTTTTGTTTTGTTTTGTTCAGCTGGAAGCTTGGAAATTATTTGTGAAAAAACTAAAACCGAAAATGATTGCACTTTATTTTAAATTTCTTACTGGGAGGAATACTTACACTTTATTCTAAATTTCTTGCCGAGGAGGAATGATTGCACTTTATTTTAAATTTATTGAGTGTAGCATTACTTTAAAGACTCTTATTTCCTGGCTGACTAGAAAAACAGGGGGAATGAGAAGAAAGAGAGAAACGTAATTTGCTGACTAATAATCAACACGTGTTGAATATTTTTCATTTAAAGATTTCTATTCAAAATGATTAGGATTTTTTCTGTGCGTTTTCTAATTGAAATATCTTCATTTTCCCAAGACACGTTCTTTTTTCTCTCGAGTAAATCGCTAGGGCTCCCTGACCCTCTTGGGTTGCACTAGAGCCGCTATATATACTGCCTGGTGTCATCTAACGAATTATTATTAGTAATAATTATTTATTTAGTTAAGTATTTCAAGCTAAAAGTATGTAAATAATTTTAGAGTAAACTTAAACCGAATAATAATAACTACCTATTAAAAAGAAAAAAACGAATTTTTTTCGGGGGGTGGAGGGGTATAGGAGGGAAAGACCCTCTGGAGCACGCCCTTATATACACCTTTGAAAACAATGTTAATAGAGAGTGGGCTTTTTTTCTTAAGGTTTTTTTTTTTTTTTTGAGCAAACACGAACCGAACACCTACTTTTGAAAAAATCTTTCTCGATTTCGGGGGGGGGGGGGCCGGGCCCCCTCGCCCAACCCCTTAAATACGCCCTTGAGGCGCGGGACATGTTGATGAGAATGGATGCAGAGTCAGTGTTCTCCAGTACGCATATGGTTTCAGTTGGTATGACTTTCACCTCACATCACACTCCAGGGTCCCCCGTACATACCATAACCGTGGTTTGACCGGGATGGGGGCCCTGAAGAGCGCTCTGTTCGATTTTTGAACCAGACCAACGGTCGAGCAAACCCTTGGCCCAACACCCCCTGAGGTATCGTTTCATTTGAAGGACTTTGTGAC
>JAXGGA010009607.1:0-50686 GCA_038373865.1 Uloborus plumipes
AAAAGTGTAGCTACTTATATTCCTTCTAGCTAATGCAGCAGTAATTTTTGCTTTTGCATCAATATCTAAAACTCGAGCTTCATATTACTTCACGGTTTTCCTTGATACAAATTTCAAAAATACATAGTTACCAGTTTTTGTAGTTTTGTAGCAGAGCTACAAATTCCTTTCAAGTAGCCATAATAATCATTTATTTCATCCTAGAAATGTCTTTTTCAGAGTTGCTTTCCGTTTCAAAATCTTCACTACGTAAAGAGGACCCCCCTCTTACTCTATAGTGAGAGGACCAACTTGCACCTGAAAGGGAAAACTACGGAGTAAGTGGAGCCCTCCCCTCAAACACTTGGTAATAATAATTTGTGTAAACATTCCTGTTGCAGCTTTAGGTTAGATTATGCATTTCATGAACATGAAAAAGTAATAAAAACTAACCTTGAAACACTTCTTTAGAAAATGTCCATCGAGCTTGTAAAGAAAAGTATTTTCAGATTTTGTTTTTACACAAGTTCTATGGCCTAGAAAATAATTCCATGAAGCCCAAATATATGCAAAACCAATCACTGTGATAAAATGTGACATGATTGATGCAAAAAAGTATGAAAGCTATACACTGCAAAAAAAAAAAAAAAAAGATGTTGCTTTTACAGTAAATTACTAACAGCAGAGGTTCCAGTGTAAAACTACGAAATACACACTTATAAACTGTGAAACTAGCAATTTTAGTCTTCTACTGTAAAACTAGCTATTTTACAGTTTATTACTGTAAAATTAACAATATTATGATAAAATTAGCTGTATTATATTGTAAAAACAACAGTGTAATACTGGTAAAAGAGTTTCCAGTTTAAAACTAAAATGCTCACTAATAAACTGTAAAACTAGAAATTTTACATTTTATTTCTGTAAACTAGCAATTTTAGTCTACTACTGTAAAATTAGCAATTTTACTAATGAAAAGTTTCCTACTATAACATTACTGTAAAATTATCTGTATTATACTCTAAAAGCAACATCTATTTAATACAATGTATGTACACTTCAGTTTTAGGGGAATGACCACTTACCCCAGTGATTCACTTATCCAAACATACCCTATATGTTTTTATTCATAGAAGTTTTCCCTAATATTTGCCTGATCAATTGATTTTTTTGAAACTAAACATTTAAAGTTACCTTTTAAGTAATATGTCCTATTATCTGCCTTGACTGGCTCAATTTCTTATGTTATTACCTGTTATTTCGTTATCTGATTTGTATCGAACATTAAAAACCACTGCGCTGTTGAAGATCATAGATTGTAACATACACTGACATATATGTAAGGAAAACATAAGTTTTAATCTGAACATTTATTACGATCCAGTTATATATCATGATCAATCCTTCATATTGCACCATGTCGGAAAATAATGTATGCACTTAAAAGGAAACCCCAACTTTACATGCAAGTTGAACACGAGAAGATAAGAAAAAGAATAGAAATTCAAAATGAAATGTTCTTTCATCAAGGAGATATTTTTCAAAAAGGTTTACTAATCAGTAAGCACTGTAGCCACCTCTAGATGCTATGCAAACTAAAACATAGCGGAAATTCGAATGAAGTACAACTCCATTTGCGCTGCAAAACATAAAGTTGCTTAGCCAATATTTGAGGAAGGAAGAAGGTTTTTGTTTTAAGCATGTTCCAAGCTCAGTGCATTGATAAGAAATCCGGTGACCTAGAAAAAAAGTCACCGCTTTCCTGTTTTCGGCTGTATTTTGATAGACAAAATGGCATCAACCTATTTAAATAATCATAATTATGTATAAAACTTTTTTTTATGAAATCAGATTTGAGTAGAAATCAGCAGTAGGCTCTAGTACTGTAATAAACGTAGTTCTACTATAGAACTTAAATGAATTCTCTTTGCATAGCAGTTTAAAGTAAAATACTAAAATTGAGAATATCTCACTGAGAAAAGGACTTATATTCTCGACATTTTTAAGCAATAACATCCCTTAATAATGTACAAAATATCTATTTGTTCCAAAGTTCATAAAACAATTAGAAAGGGTCTTACATTTATTTTAATTTGCTCTTTAATACTACATAAATACCTAAACATTTAATTACATAAATTTCCCATTTTCTCCAAAACCAGTATTGATTTTATCTAAAAATCCATATTTATGATGAAATGAAATGAAAAAGCATTCAATTAAGATTGAATCCAAAAGATGAGATCGTTCAGATTTTCATAAAGATGCACGCATTACGGTGCGTACCGTATAATTAGAAACTATAATTTTTGATTTTATTGTAGTCATGTTGAAGCATTCACCTTTCTTAGATGACGTCGTAAATATGAAATTTGTTTCTCGTTGTTTGTCGTCCTTTTTTTTTTTTTTTTTTGTGATTGACTAAAAAAAAGTACTTTTTAAATGAAGGAGCAAGTGGATAAAGGTGATATGTGACAATGTGGAAAACTTAATTTTTACCATAGATGGAGGTGATAAGGTTTTTTTTTTTTTTTTGAAAGCTTTTACTGGAAATTGAAAAAAATCATATATCACCTTTATTCACTTGCCCCTTCAATTGTGTTTGTGAGTTAACACAATTGAACACACACTAATTTGAATTTATTTAAAGCGGCGAAATTCAAATATCACTTATCACCTTTATCCATTGCCCCTCGAAATGTTGCTTTTACTTGGTATTTCAAATTTAAATAAGGGGATTATGTCCTTCAAAAGAGAAAAAAAAATAAAATCTTTATGTAACCTATTAAAGCATTATAGTTATAAATTCTCCCACACAATTGAAACAACAGACCTAATGAATTATTATGCCCATTTAAAGAAAGAACTATGTCCTGCCTTAACTAGCTAATGATTCTTGTGGTTTCATCCCAAAACTGAAGATGCTTCCTCTCATAACGCCAAATAAACAATACTTAATGTTTTGCCTCAGATGGCTCTTTAGGAATAGAAATGGGATATTTACCAAATGCATACTGTTTGTTTAATAAATAATTCTTGTACATGTATCTTAAATACACAAGCGAAAATGATGGTCCGATTTCGAGTGATATAATTTTGAACAGTGCGAAGAAGAGAAAACAATATTAAGACTAATATCAGTGAAAAATATATCGCATACACATGTTTGGAGGTTACATTTAATTCCTTAATCAATGCAAATTTTGAAAATGTTAGAAAAAATAAAACGTTGCATGGGTTTATTCTAATGTCTAAATGAACTACTGAAATGGATGCATAACATTAGCAGACATAAAAAAACTATCGTAAAGTTTTGAAGTATTAGTTAATTTTGTATGAATAGTTAGACACTATGTTTTTCATTGCAAGAGTCTTTTAAGGTGAGAAAGGACTTTCAGATGAGCAAAAAATGGTCAAAAAATCGGTTCTTCTTTGATGATATTTCCAAAAACTATATGATTGAAATACATGTTATTGCTATTGTAAATAAATAGCTTTACCTTATTTGAGGTGAATTTGTATTCAAAACGAATTTAATAATGAAATATACAACAGTAAATGTTGATTTTCTCGAAACATAATTTTACGCGTGTTTATAAATTTCATACTGTTCCAGTGTAAAAAATTATTATTTAAATTTACTAAAAACATTTTTGCCATGTACTTAAGAGGTTTGTTAACATTTTGTTGGGAAGGAATTTTCTATTTTATTAGCTATGTCGAATATATTTGCTATGTTTTATTGAAATATGGATATTTTTTACAAAAAAAATGTAGATTATAGTTTGTTCTTTCTTCTTTAATTTTTGACACAATATATAGAAAAAGTACTCCCAACATTTTATTTTCTGGTGTTTTATGTTCCACATTTTGCTTATATTTTGTCATTTTGATGAAATTTCAGGCGCTAGGAATAATATAGAAAAAGCGTTAAAATTCAAATTTTAAATTAAAAAAAAAAAATTAATTTTATAATATTTCAACGAAAATTTTTATATGTGTTAGTATTAGCAACATATAGCTATGCTGCAAATTTCAACGAAATTCATTGAAAATTGCTAAAGAAAAAAATGATAGTCCCTTGTCGCCTTAAGTAATGTTTGGGTTACACGAAAGCCTGAAAAACGTGTGATTGAATGAAAAATAAGGTCTTTCTTCTTTTGCAAATTTGTAATATTTTTAATTAAACAACGAAGAAAACAAATATTACAGCAAATGCATTTTCTTGTGAACGTTTAGAATCTCTTTTTTTTTCGTATTTAGTTGAAGTCAGCTTAATGGTATTTGGTAGTAGAATTAAAAGATTATACACAGATAAGTAATTTAGTTAAAATTCACTACAGAACGTGGCATCCTTTAATCTTAGTGAAAGATTAAAATGCAATGTAAAATATTTTAAACTAAAATGTATATCTTTGACCTTTTAACTCTAAATTAGTCTTCAAAATATAGTTTTATTCATTTCCTTTATTGAAAAAAAAATCCAATCTCACCATAAGGTAACTTTTCTCGTATAGAATAAATTTCAATAAAAGGAACGCTATGTGACCATAACAATCACCACAGTTAAAGTAAAGTACTGTAACTATGGTAATAAAGTGTCCATTTACCCCTATTTACTTATTATCCCTAGTTACTTAATTACCGCATACTTTTGATTTATGGTAATTTAAAAGATAGCATTATCAGAGTCTTAAATTTCTACTAGAAAAATGACTAGTTGTTTCGACAAACTCTAAAAATTTGACAACTAGGGCATCACTATCAACCAATGTATCAATCTAATGTGATTTCAAACCAATGTGAACGCATCCCTTGGTAAAAAATCAAACTAGTAGAAACCAGTTTCGTTTTGGTTTGTAGACATGCAAGAGATGGCAATGTAAGATAACTATTATTAAAAAAAAGCTTTTTTCGCTGTGTCGCCTTCAAGCAATGATGTCGACAGCACAACTGTTTGGAAACATACGAAACTCTGCAAGATTACGTTTATGTTGCCTTCTCTTCACTCACCAATAGATAAGTTTCAAAGGTTACAACAACCGGAGTTGTAGGGTCTGTTTCCACTTACTCTAGCTGAAGTTTAATTCATAAGTTAATTTGATTTTAAAAAGGGATACGTTCATACATAAGTTAAGTATATATTATATATATATATATATATATATATACATAATTAAAAATCCCCCCTTTTTTTCAATAAACGCTACTTCAACTTTTCATTATTAACATTTTGTATTTAATCGAATTTTCGCCGAAAGCAATTATAACTATTGCCTTGGGACAATATGCGTATTAATTTTCTGATATCACATGTTTTGTCTCTCTAAATGGAATTTGGTATTATCTTTCAATAACTGAGGCAAGTATGGAATAACTTATTATGTTTACTTCCCTACATAATAACGTTGTATATATATATTTTCTTTCAACAATAACCCTAAACATTAATGGTTAATTGCATTTTTAGAATTTTTTTTCCTAAAGAGAATTAAATAAATGAAAATTTCTCAATTATAAAGCCAAACAAGATTAATATTCAAAACAGAAAGTTTATATTTTGTGTCGAAAAATAAATTACTCCGTTCTGCAAATTGTCTCGAAGCAGAGAGCAGAAAAAAGGGGTCCATTAATAAGATTAATCCTCTGTGGTGCCTATCCAGACACTTCAGCCGTAAGACAACACATACCCAGAGAGTGATTAATAGAAATTTTTCTTTCGTTTTTCTCGCGAAAGATTGTCCAGGACAAATTTGAGTTTTTCAACACACTCCAGCTTTCTCAGTTACGAATTATTCTTTTTATGGAAAACAATTTTAAACCTTAATGTGCTAATGGATGTTAATGGCTTGGTCTCAATTAGGTTCTTTCAAAATAAGTGATAGCTTTGGTCTTTGAGAAAATTAATGGCGTAACTGTGGTTTCTTTGAGGAATTCATTAGAAACAAAAGCAATAATTAATTTATATTGTTAATAATTGTAACTTTATGTTTTGCATTTTAATTATTCCTTCTTTTATGTAAAGTGTTTCAATTACTTGAAGAATACTTAAGTTCGATTTTGAGTAAAAATATGTTAAAGATAGAAAAATGAGATACGTTTTAGTTGTTGAAGTTAATCCTAAATATTATTCAAAAGTTGCTCAATTTTCGTTTTATATATTAAGGGGTCACAGAACCTCAAAAATGACCAAAAGACCAAAAAATTTTTTGTTGCTTATTTCAAAAGTAAAATTTTTTTGAAACACTCGGAAAAAATAGCATTGCTCTAGTTAAATTATTTGAAAAGTTATGAGTGACTTTAGGGCATGCATGCTATGTGTTCCAATGGAACAGCGAAACTTTAAAGTGCTTTTTCTCGATGATCAGTTTTTAGTGTTTCTATGTTACTGGAAATGCTAAGGAATTTTTTTTCTATTAAAAATACAACTTTCAAGCAATATTTTTTGCACTCAGGATAATATATTTAACAAAACTGTGCATTGAATAAGCACTTCATTTACTAAAATTTTTAGAGCTTTTTAAAGTTTGAAAAACAAATTTTCTAAGATTTTTTTAGATAAAAGGTCACAAAGTATTTTCAAATCAATACATAAAAAATGAATGCACAGATTTATAGAGGTAATTTTTGTGATCATTTAGCAAAAATAAATTTTGAAATTAGTGCAGAAACAAAAAAGCCTTAGGGTTTTTAAAAGATTGAAATTTTCCAATTTTTTTCAAATTTTCAAAAAAAAAGGAGCAAAGTTTTAAATGTTTGAAAATAACTTATTGATTCCTAAATAAGTGCATAACCAAATATTGCAAAGAATTACATTTTTCACGTAAATTTAAGAAAATTGTTAGAAAGGCACAACCCCTTAAAACAAGAAGAAATTTTAAACCGATTTAATGGCTATTAGATAAATATTCAAAAAAGGATTTCAGGTTTTAACTCCAGTTCGCTAAAAAGAGGTAAAATGTGCTTAAATTCAATTTTAAAAAAATGTAATCGATTTCAGTATGGTCATATATTTGCAGCATTTCATCTTTTGAAATATTCAATATGCCGTTTTATGGTTAAAGAACTGAATGAGTACATTGTTTTCAGTTCTCTCTGTTTGGGAGTATCAAGAGAGAGATAAATCCATTTTACCATTCATAATGCGTTTAATCTATCTTTTAAAATTGATTTATTTTTCCTAATTCGTGATTAAGAAACTTACTGAGATATCTTTACTCTACATCTGAAACATAAAAACAATAAAATTATGCAATTTTCGAAGCAAAGAAAAAAATAATTGCCATGAAGAATTTCTTAGAATACTTCTTGCGTTATGCTTTGCTCTAAAACGCATGATTATCAATTAGCTATTATGTCTAAACTTAGGTTCTTAGAGCCTGAGTTCCTTTTTCTTCTGAAAAATACTAAATGGTTTCTGTCACACTAACTTCAAGAAATGCCATAATGTTAACCTTGCGTGTACGAGTTCTTTGGAAAGCAATGAAATAAAGTAAAAATGTCCCTCTCAAAAGCATGTTTCGGTTTTAAAAAACTACGTTTTGTAGAGAAAATATTTCATATGTTTTTATTATTCACGAAATTTGTCATTCATGAAAGTGAAGTGCGACTGGAATTGTTAACTATGTTATTCTGGGAGTCTGCCGATTTAGTCGAAAATTTTGTTCTTTTTTTAGCGCCTTTTTTATGTAGAAAGATGGCACGAAATATTTTTTATGTAAAATGAAAAAAAAAACATACATAGGTTTAAAATATACATAAATAAAGAAATAAAATAAAGGACATGCCGAAAGCTGGATTATTCCAAGCAAGCATTTTCATTCGATGTTAGCTTCTTATGATAAAAGCCTTTATGCCATCAATTTTTTCCTCTTCTCTTAGATTCATGTTCTTAAATTTATGTTTTTTTCAACCTCAAAATGTATATAAAATGTTTATGTATAGCTAATAACACGAAAAATAGTATTAATATTCAGACACACAGAATTTAAAGTATTGTTTGCACGGTGGTGACACTTTTCCCAAAATATATAATAATTAGTATTTATAACTGTATATGCGAAATAATTACATGCACATTTTTAAAATGCGTAACTTTTACAATCAATATTATACATAAAATTACGAAAACAAATCCCTGGAAATAAACCTACACTGGCGGAAAAAAAATCCCAACACCAGGAAAGATTTGCGCTAGATAAACGAAATTTGGTAGGCGTGTTTATACAATTGAAAGATGACATCGATTAAAATTTCGCGCTCCGTGCATAAGTGTGGCGCAGCTGGCGTCACTCAAAACATGTAAATAAGGCTTGTTTTAAAAGCGTGTTGCAAACCTCGTGAGTATTTTTTTCCGTAAAATTTGACGTATTGCGTTCATGTTAGGCAGAAATGCCTTTAAGAATCTCGAAGAAGCCATTATGAACAGCTCACCGAGTTTAAACGAGGCCGTACAATTTAGCTACGAGAAGGTGGATTTTAATTTCGTGATATTGCAGAAAGACATGGTGGGAATGTTTCCACAGTACATGATTATTGGAAGCTATGGTCAATGGATGGTAATACCTCAAGAAGATCGAGTTCCGAGCTGTCACGTGGCACGACTGAGAAGAAAGATTTCCAAATCCTGTATACGGCTGTGGCGCATCATACTGCATCTGCGGCTGACATTCGAACTGAAGTTGATACCGTCGTGACCAAAAGAATGGTACGAAAGTGCTTACTTCAAGGACAGCTCCGAGCCATTTAACCTGTAGCCGGTATTCCATTGACTGCAAACCGTTGCCCTTTGCGACGGCAGTGGTGTCAAGACAGAGCTCACTGGAGGTTGAAGTAAAGATCTGTTGTAATTTCTGATGAAAACAGATCCTGCCTTGATGGCAGTGATAGTCGTATGTTGGTCAGAAAGAGGCCAGGGGACCGCCTGCATCCAAGCAGTCTACGACCTAGACACACGGGGCCTACAAATGGAGTCCCGTGGTCTAGGGAGCAATTTCCTTAGACAGCAGAAGCACTCTTGTGGTTACCCCAAACACTGCGAATTTTTCGTCAGTCTGGTAATTCAACCTATGGTACAGCCCTTCACGAGTAGCATTCAAGGGGTAGTTTTCCAACAGGATAACGCTCGTCCTCACACCGCTGCTGTTACGCGATATGCTCTACAAAGTGCTGACATGTTACCATGACCTGCAAGATCACCAGATCTGTCTCCAATTGATCACGTATGGGATATCTTTGGATGGCAACTCCAGCATCATCCACCGTCAGCAAAGACTGTCCTAATAGTCTGTGGAGTTAGCGACAAAAAAAGCCGAAATATTTCACTTCCGGATACCAGTGTGAAATTTGGTACAGAGCTTAGGTACATATATAAGAACTAAAAACCGCCGGGAGACACTTGATCAGGGGTCATGAACTCCCGTGATGACGTCATCAAGATGGCCGCTTTTACAGGTAAATACGTTCGTTTAATTGCTTAAAACTCCATCATAGATTGAAATATTGCAAAACTCAAAAGTATCATCTGAAAGCTCTTTAAAAGAGCTATTTAGAAAGATTTAATTTTTCTTTCTGAGGTCAAAGTTCCACCTGTAATGACGTCATCAAAATGGCCGCTTTTACAGGTAAATACGTTTGTTTAACTCCCCCTAAAACTCCATCATAGATTTAAATATTTCAAAACTCAACTATATCATCTGAAAGCGCTTTAAAAGATCTATTTAGAAAGATTTAATTTTTCTTTCTGAGGTCAAGGGCTCACCTGTGATGACGTCATCAAAATGGCCGCTTTTACAAGTAAATACGTTCGTTTAACTGCTTAAAACTCCATCATAGATTCAAATATTGCAAAACTCAAAGATATCATCTGAAAGCTCTTTAAAAGAGCTATTTAGAAAGATTTAATTTTTCTTTCTGAGGGCAAGGTCCCACCTGTACTGACGTCATCAAAATGGCAGCTTTTACAGGTAAATACGTTTGTTTAACTCCCCCTAAAACTCCATCATGGATTCAAATATTGCAAAACTCAAATATATCATCTAAAAGCTCTTTAAAAGAGCTATCTAGAAAAATTTAATTTTTCTTTCTAAGGTCAAGGGCCCACCTGTGATGACGTCATTTGAGGCCATTTTGATGACGTCATTACAGGTGGGATCTTGACCTCAGAAAGAAATATTAAATCTTTCTAAATAGCTCTTTTAAAGAGCTTTCAGATGATATATTTGAGTTTTGCAATATTTGAATCTATGATGGAGTTTTAGGGGGAGTTAAACAAACGTACTTACCTGTAAAAGCGGCCATTCTGATGATGTCATCACAGGTGGTTTCTTGACCTTAGAAAGAAAAATTAAATCTTTCTAAATAGCTCTTTTAAAGAGCTTTCAGATGATATGTTTGAGTTTTGCAATATTTGAATATATGATGGAGTTTTAGGGGGAGTTAAACAAACGTATCTACCTGTGAAAGCGGCCATTTTGATGACGTCATCACAGGTGGGCCCTCGACCTTAGAAAGAAAGACTAAATCTTTCTAAATAGCTCTTTTAAAGAGCTTTCAGATGATATATTTGAGTTTTGCAATATTTGAATCTATGATGGAGTTTTAGGGGTAGTTAAACAAACGTATTTACCTGTAAAAGCGGCCATTTTGATGACGTCATCACAGGTGGGCCCTTGACCTTAGAAAGAAAAATTAAATCTTTCTTAATAGCTCTTTTAAAGAGCTTTTAGATGATATCTTTGAGTTTTGCAATATTTGAATCTATGATGGAGTTTTAGGGGGAGTTAAACAAACGTATTTACCTGTAAAAGCGGCCATTTTGATGACGTCATCACAGGTGGGCCCTTGACCTTAGAAAGAAAAATTAAATTTTTCTAGATAGCTCTTTTAAAGAGCTTTCAGATGATATGTTTGAGTTTTGCAATATTTGAATCTATGATGGAGTTTTAGGGGGAGTTAAACAAACGTATTTACCTGTAAATGCGGCCATTTTGATGACGTCATCACAGGTGGGCCCTTGACCTTAGAAAGAAAAAAAAAATTTCTAAATAGCTCTTTTAAAGAGCTTTCAGATGGTGTATTTGAGTTTTGCAATATTTGAATCTATGATGGTGTTTTAAGCAGTTAAACGAACGTATTTACCTGCAAAAGCGGCCATTTTGATGACGTCATCACAGGTGAAGCCTTGACCTCAGAAAGAAAAATTATATCTTTATAAATAGATCTTTTAAAGCGCTTTCAGATGATATAGTTGAGTTTTGAAGTATTTAAATATATGATGGAGTTTTAGGGGGAGTTAAAAAAACGTATTTACCTGTAAAAGCGGCCATTTTGATGACGTTATTACAGGTGAGCCCTTGACCTCAGAAAGATAAATTATTTTTTTTCTCAATAGCTCTTTTAAAGAGCTTTCAGATGATAAATTTGAGTTTTGCAATATTTGAATCTATGATGGAGTTTTAGGGGGAGTTAAACAAACGTAGTTACCTGTAAAAGCGGCCATTTTGATGACGTCATCACAGGTGGGCCCTTGACCTTAGAAAGAAAAATTAAATCTTTTTAAATAGCTCTTTTAAAGAGCTTTCAGATGATATGTTTGAGTTTTGCAATATTTGAATCTATGATGGAGCTTTAGGGGGAGTTAAACAAACGTATTTACCTGTAAAAGCGGCCATTTTAATGACGTCAGTACAGGTGGGACCTTGACCTCAGAAAGAAAAATTAAATCTTTTTAAATAGATCTTTCAAAGAGCTTTCAGATGATATATTTGAGTTTTTCAGTATTTCAATCTATGATGGAGTTTTAAGCAGTTAAACGAACGTATTTACCTGTAAAAGCGGCCATTTTGATGACGTCATCACGGAATGACCTTGACCTCCGATCAAGTGTCTCCCGGCGTTTTTTTGTCCTCCTATGTGAATTTAAGCCCCACATAAAATTTCAGACTGGTATCCGGAAGTGAAATATGTTTGCACTAACTCCACGGACTATAATATTGACACAGCAAGTGCAACAAGCATGGTACTCCATACCACTTCGTGACATTTGGCACCTGTATGACCCAATACATGCACTCTTGCAGACTTTCCTTCAAAATTCTGGAGGTTACACCGGCTATTAAAGTACCATAATTTCACATTTGCACAGCATATTCTTGAGCTTAAATTAGCCAGGGATCTTGTACATTTAATCAATTAAACATGTTAACTAGACAAGTGCATTACCCAAATTTCATTATTCTACAGTTTTTTTTTTTGGTGTTGGGATTTTTTTTTCCGCAAGTGTATATGCACTTTACTTTTGTAATCGAAACATATTTCTTAAAATACACAGGAATGAAAAGTTCTTCATTGTTTTTCTTGAATGTGGAGAAACTGTAGTACTACAACAGAGGCACAACGAGGGGAAGAAGAGAAAATTTACAATATTTTTGCTGCCAGACGACGGTGCGTCTGGTCAGACAATATACAAAACACAATCAAGGTTCTAAACCATGACAAATTAATGCACCGAAGCAGGAAACGAAAATAATTGTAATGAAATAATCTACAGACAATTCCATGCAGAACAGAAGACTTAAGTAAATAAATAAATACAGTCCCAGACAAAAATATAGGGCCAGCTACAATATCCTACCCAAAAGAGCTAAGATTGCTAAAAAAAAGTTGTTTAATGTATTTATTATATGTCATATTGTGATAACAATCGACAGCCACCAAAAAAAAAAAATAAAATTTAATAATAGAGGAGATTTGTTGCTAACTTCTGTTTTGGAGCAAGACGCAAGTTGGACAAAATTATAGGGCTACTATGCAAATTTCGCTCTAGGTGCCAAATTTACATGTGACCGATGCTGTAGTGAATAGCCAGAAGATAAAGCAAGCATTCCAGCACGTGGCTTCGTCAGTGAGAACGTTGTTAGACATGGGTAGAGGTAAGCCATTAACCGAAAAAGAGAAAGGGGAGATTCTTGCATATCAGAAATGTGGGCTAAGTTCTCGCGCTATTGCTGATAAAATAAAAAGGTCTAAGTCTGTTATTAATAATTTTTTGAAGAATCCTGAAAATTATTTCCAAAGACGATCTCCCGGGAGACCAAGTTCTTTGACTCAGAGACAAAAAAGACGCATTTTTTATAGCGTTTCCAATAAAAATTTGTCTCCGGCGGCTATTGTTGAATATTTACAACTTCCATGTTCAAGAAGAACAGTACAGCGACTTATAGCAGCGCATCCGAACTTTCGGTACTCGAAAATGAAAGGGAAACCTCCATTAACGGTAAAGCATAAAATGTGCCGTCTGGAATTTGCAAAAAAATACGTTGCATTTGGAGACAAATGGCAAAATGTGGTGTTTTCAGACGAAAAGAATTTTCAATTGGATGGGCCAGACGGATTGCAATACTATTGGCACGATTTACGTCGAGAAAAGAGGTTCTATTCAAAGCGTCAGTTCGGAGGAGGCAGTGTTATGGTTTGGGCAGGCTTTGCTGCTGGCGGAGTCACTCCAATAGCATTTATGAAATCAAATACGACATCACAGGATTATCAAGATATTCTGGCACTTAATCTGTTACCTGAGGCACCCCTCATCACCAACGGAGACTATACATTTCAACAAGATAACGCCCCTGTGCATATCTCAAGGTGCACAAAGGCATGGTTCCTGGCTAATCAAGTGCGTGTTTTGGACTGGCCTGCTAGAAGCCCTGACCTCAATCCTATTGAGAACTTATGGGGTATTTTAGTACGAGATATTTACAAAAATGGGAAGTGTTACAGCAATAAGGAAGAACTAAAGAAAGCAATTCAATTATCTTGGGAAAAAATTCCAAGAAACGTTTTAAAAACGTTGTCGGAGTCTATGACTGAGAGACTGGTTAAGGTTATAGAGAAAAAAGGCAATTTCACTAATTATTAATTTCATTTGTGTGATTAGGCTAATGTGACCCTATAATTTTGTCCAAGTCCTTTTTTATGTTCAACTGAAAAACATGCTGTTTAGGTAATAATAATTATTTGTTATATTTTCGTTTTCATAAATTATATTATATATGATGCTAGTTTTACTATGCTTTCTTTTCACAACCACTCGCACAGTTTAACTTCGATATTTCTAATGTTTTCTTCCTGGCCCTATATTTTTGTCTGGGACTGTATATATATATATATATATATATATATATATATATATATATATATATATATATATATATATATATATATATATATATATATATATATATATATATATATATATATATGTGTGTGTGTGTGTGTGCGCGCGCGCACATTCCGGTGTTAAAAATCGGCTTACTTACCAAGAGTTAAGCGCACACTTGGATAATAACACAGCAAAATGGTTTCATCAAATTTTCACGTGGGAAACTAAAACTCACAATGCAATTTATGCAAAAATAATACCAATATTTAAAAGAGATTGCTGGAAGAAATCCCATCCACACCGCACTAAAGTTTTTTTTTTTTTTTGGTGTGGTTGGTTTTCTTTGGTTTCCTTTGCTGTGGTGTACATATTTCAACAGCTTTCAAAAGATAGTTTTTTTTTTTGCACCAGATTTTCGACTTTCTGAAAATTTAGGTTGGTACAGCGATGAATTTTAGTAGTCGGAAGAAGAAATGGCGATTTATTTAAATTGCAAAGCCACATTGTTTTTCATTTTACCTTGTACTTTTAGTTTGTTTTTTCAACTTAAACTGTTTTATTTCAGTGGATAACATATACTACACAAGATCTATGGACGTAATTAATAATAAATATTCTGTTTCAATCACAGGAGTTGCACTTTCCTTTACTGCTTATGCAGAAATTGCGTTCATATAAACTAAGTAATTCATAAAATTAATACCATCATCCTGAAATTGGCATCATAATTGTTCAATAAATCCAAGCCATAATCATTTTATTCCCTTGATAACGTTACAAGTTCTAATCAAGGAACTTTCATTAATTCTAACAGAACAGTGTAAAGCTCTTTCGAAATATTTTGCATTTGTAAATTACTTTGTGCATGTATTTGCCTCAATATTAGCTGCTGCAGCTAACTTTTGCTTAATGACTTTATTTCCTGCATTCAATTTTGTGTTCTGAATTACTAGTCACAACCTTGCTTCACTGCTAGTACTGAAAGGTCAAAAGAAGCTTACAGATATTTTTAAACACCGAAGGCAAAACAAGGGGGGGGGGGGAATAAAATATAAGGAAAATTAAAAAAAAAACGCATGTCGGGAATCGATTTAGCCTTGAAAAAAAGTTAATCTAAGAAATTGTGTAAATGTACCTTTGTTAAGGCGTTTAATAAAAATAATTAATCCTCCTAAAATATTTAAACCTTTTTTTTTCTACAGCACTCACCAATTTAACGATTAGTTTGTTTATCTAACCTCGATTCATCAGTTTATACGAGCAGCTTGTATCACATTCTGAAGATATGTAGACTTGAGCTTCTTGAGAGCAGAGAAAAATACAATGCCTCTAAACTTACAATCAAGATCAAAGGTCACGAAACATATTCAGAGTTGGAAAAAAATCCGATCTTAAACAATGCTCCATACTATAGTAGATACGACCGAGCGATCAGACAAAATTAGACTCAAACCGCACACGCACGACTTCGGGCAGAAAGCAGTTTTGCTGATTTCAACGGACGGATCCTCAGATAAGACTCTTAAAGACGGAGAAGCTGGAACAAGCTTCACTATTTCGCAGTATAGTATCAAATAATCAAATAATAAATATCAAATAAGCAAGGGCTGGTGAAACAGCCTTAACTATATTTGTGAACTAATTGCAATTCAAGAATCACCAAGTCAATACACCAATCTCCAAGAAACAGAGCAAGTTGGTAGACTAGCTATCTTTAGCAACTCTAAGGGCCAATTTCAGTCCCTGGCTACTGTTCTTTTGCTAAACGTGCAGGCAAATAAGCTGTTGGATAATTGCTTTTCATTTTGCATTTGTTGGGCCATATTTGCAAAGCGCTTGGAACTTTCCTGTTCAATGAGGATAACGTCAAGCTATTACTATAAACACGTGTATATTTCTTAGAAATTTCCTGATTTATTCCAAATACGGGTTTGGATTTACTTAAGAAGGTTTCTGAATTGCAACTTGTTTTTATTTTCTATTTTTTTACTCCATGACCCAGGAAACATTTAAAATGCTTACACCTCAAATTTGTTGCCAACTGAAGATGAAATGACAGCCCTTGCAAAAAACTTTGAGGAACAATCCCAAGTGGTCTCCATATATGATATTAATGCAATTACATTACATTGAAATTAATTACATTCATTAATTACATTGAATTTAACGTCGATTTCACAACCGAAAAATGCTTAAAACTCAACTTCTAAGTATCCGAAGAAGAGCACATTTCGACCCCATACTGATTACTATAAAATAGGTTGGTCATACATGCCTTTTACGCGTAATGCAAGAAACCATCGTGCACACATATGCACTGACAGACGCAATGAAAAGTGTCACAGTAATTACCTCTGGGGTTGTCACAATTCATATTTAGGTTGTCCGTACGTTTTTTGGTATACATACAAATGCGGAGAGGGTAAAGAAAACCTATCAAACTTTCGTCAGGGATGAGTAAAGTAAATGTAATCCGAAATTTTAAGGAAAATGTCTTGAGAGTACATAACTTGCTACAGGAATATAAAAGCAACAAAATTGAATACACTGGAGTATTAAAAGTTTAAATATATTGTTAATGATGAAAAAACTATGTTTCGTAATGAAAACCAATGAAAGGGGAAGTTTGAATTCAGGCAGTCAAACTTATTTTTAAAAAAAACTTTACATTTCAACTGCAATGGAAAGGACCTATACTACAATAATGTAACATCTCTCTAAACACATTAACTTACAATAAATACTCAGCTGCTTCTGCGAGAAGGTGTCTTGGAAATGCAGGAAATTAATCATGAATTTCGATCTAATGCAACTGAGCGAACATGAATAAACATCATTAGCAACATTACTTGAGTACTAACGAGGATATTTCAACGATGCAATGCCGTGTAATGTAATTGAAAATGATTTAAAATCAAACAATTTCTGCTCGTTACATCCAGTTTTGTTATTTAAATAAATTAAAATTGTAAGCAAAGAGTAAACTAAAATGCAGACCTATCAAAACTTTTGTTAACTTAAATAAAATGGAATGTCATTGAAAAATAAACTTTGAAAATAGGAGTTGCAACATGGTCAAAGACTTTTTGGTCATTGCCATGTAATTTATTCATGTTATAAGAATTAATTCTGTAATAGGTGTTTCTCTCTAAACTCGTATACGGCTTTCCGGACCATTATTTCAAAAATAATAAAGTGTAATAAAATAATTATCTCTCTTAATTCGAATAAAGCATTAATACATTGCAGCCCCTTTTTTTTTCTAGAAATTATTTAAATTTTTCCCCTGCCTGTCCCAATCCCATAGTCTAACACTTGGAGGTAATATTTCAAAAAACCTATTAGCACTACATATATTTGGCAACTAATACCTAAAAGTAGAATAATGCAACTATATTTTTTTATGGAATAAGGTCTACCCACGTATTTCTAAAACTTAATATTGCCATGTTTGTTATGTCAGGAGTTTTTCAAACAGTCGTCTGTCACAAAGTCAAAACTGCAATGGAAAAGATGGATTTTTTTTTTGGCAGGATATTTAACGCAATCAATGTAAATTTGCCTAAGCTGATAAAAACGGTGTTGAAACGCCACTTTGTTTAGTTTCAGAGTCACATTTGTAATAAAAGTATGCACCTTGGTCGTTGCAAAAACAGTCATCTCGAAAGTGATTTTATTAATGTTAATTAGTTTAATTGTGAAACATATTATTTATTATATCCATGATTTATGTCTAAATTTATGAGTAGTGTTTTAACTAATAATATTCCAATTATTTTGCAGATATTGCACAACTAAGTGAAAATAAACAGTCCCCAGGCGCCATCCCCCCAGGGGAATTGTTTGCTGTCATGAGTTATCAGAAAAACGCAAACTTCAATTGTCCCTCTTTTGAACCAAAGTAATAAATTAATTTCCTGACCAAAAGTCTTGTAATTATATGAATATTTCAAAAACACATGTCCGTACCAATTCTGTATGGAAAATGACGAATTTACAGAGAATTGCCCTTATAACAATGCAGATGACCTTTTCACCGTACAGCAAAAATCGTGTTCTAAAAATAAATTCTGCCTTACAACTATTATCTTAAAAAGTTGGAGGACATGTTTAAGAAAGATGTTGGGAATCAAAAGACAGAGGAAAACCAAACAATTAAAATTGCATGGTCTAGAAAATACTCGAAATGTTTGAAAATAATAGATACTTTGTAGTTAGTACATTTTTTTTTCTTTGTAGATACAGTACACTTCATACAATTTTGCAAAATGATATTGTTAATCTACGCATTGTTTGCTTCTTGTTTTAAATTGGTATATTCGATTTCGTTCAAACTGTTATAAACATAAGTACGAAAGCTGGAACATTGAACTCTTTCAACTGTTATTATGCGTTGGTCAACAAATTCTGTTATATTAACAGGAAAGCATTGATAAATAAAAAAACTGCAGTGGCTACGATGTGCGTAATACGCTCAACGATAAGAAAAAAGTTCAGAAATTAGAATTAAATTTGGTTACATAAAAGCATATCTTGTTTCCAGTTGATAAACATTTACTTGTAGCTGTTTTATTTCTCTTAAAAATGTGAATATTGTGGTCAACCCTCTTCCATTTATTTTAGCATATACAGATATTGTTGAACAAATCATTATTTTTCCCCCAGCACTAATTACCAGAATACAAAGGTATATTTTTGTTTCTCAAATATCGTTATTATTTCATCGTCATTTTTGAAAAATATTTATTTAAATGAGGAAAACGGAGTGAGAAACTGTGTGAAATGTAAGCATTGACTATTTCGAGTGGTGTTTGGATCATATTGAAAATTAAATTCAAATGTACCACGAACAAATATACTTCAACAATATTTCCGCAGTTCTGTAGCGAGAAATAAATAATACTAGCTGCGTGGCCCGACTTTGCACGGCCTAACTTAAAAATAAAAATTATGTCAAGTGACACGTGTCTAAAGAAGTCCCGATTGATTTCTAACTTAAACTTTCCCCACACGCAGAAAAGCTGAAAAAACATAACTTTTTGAATCGATCTGAGCCTTGAACGTTTAATACGAAATGTGGAAATGATATTAGCAGTTCCAACTATCTGCCAGAGAGTTGAATTGGTACACTAAAACCTCGATTGGATTGATGATTTTAAATTGAAATTACAAAGACAGAATCAGGTCTAAAATTGAAATAAAGAAGTAACTAGCCATCGGATTTTGATAAAACTGGTCTCTAAACCTTCCCAGTACCAAAAGAAACAAACGGTGAAAATTTCAGCCAAATCTCCCGGGTAGTTTCTGAGAACTTAGGGAACACACACACATTTACCAACATTCATTGTTATAGATATAGATTTATCATACATGAAATGTATCACGATATATAATTGAAAACTTAAGATCTGAGTTTTCAATAATGAATCCTTTTTGAGTCAAAGTGGCCTATTAGGGTATAAGTACGTTCTTACTAAAACGGTGCTAACGTGTACTTCATGAATTGTGCCCGCTTTTAAGAGAAGCAGATAGTTTCCGCTTTGTAGCAAATCGAGTTTGTAAATGAAGCAGTTATAATCTGAAACTACGTATAGTTGCACCAGCTTCTCGAATCACACTTCATAATGATATAATGCTTAGACACGATTTAATTAATTTTCATTTAAATGATAAACTATGCAGCTACAGATAGTTTAATTGCAGGAGAACATCCCTATATTTTACAGACCTTCAAATGTATATGATACATTTATATGATACAATCATGTATACTTAAGAAGTATTTCAAACATTTTTAATTAGATAACTGCCAACAAAAAAGTATAAAATCGTCTCACTATCAATTCAAATATATTATGTTTCATTATTGTTAGAAGAACATTTTACGATAAAGTTTAATGGTGTTTCATCTTTTTTTTACTGAAATATGTATTTTAAAATATATATATCTGGAAAAGTGGACAAGACATAACTCTTTTAATTTGTCACCTATAAACTTGAAATTTTGTTTGTAAGATACTCTTAGCCATAGTACTAGGCTTACCAAAAGAAAACATTTTTGGTTGAGTATTTCATAATTCCGACTGAAGGAAAGCATTTACATTCATTACTTATTATTTATACAAATATAGGAAGGAGCACGTTTTTATTCTCATGTCATATTTTTAAATATATTTCATCATTTAAAAAGATTAATAGTGGTTTTAGTTTTACAATTGCCTGTGATGTTTTTAATGTATTTAAAATTTCAGTTCTTATTACTCGCATATAAAAAGAGAGACGTACTTTTCTTCTCAATTTATGTAACAAAAAAAAAAAAAAAAAAAAAACGCGGTATAAGAGGTTCTGCATATTTGAAACGACAAGCTAAATGTAGTGTAAAGAAAAATGTTCGCCGTAAATTTAACAATAGTATTTCTACGTGCGCGACGCTTAAAACTTTTCTGTCAAGCTTAAAATACAAAAACTTTGTGCATGGGGCATAAAACGTGATCCTACTGGGAATTTTCTCTTTTTTTTTAAAGATAAGATAAAAGTTTAAAAGCCGGGAATAGAACAAAGGCATACCGAATAATCTTGAAGAAGCGGAAAAACTTAAATACCTCTTTATAAAATTCATGAACGCTGTTCTTAATCTGTAATAATTTAAGAAACTATATTTATTAAAAAAGTATTATTGTCATATGTTATTCCACAATCGTTTCTTACTTGTTTTAATTGTTGTTCAAACTACAAAGAAAAATAAAATTTCATTTAACTGTCTTATTAAATTAATAAAATATGCTTTTTATAATTAATGGATATGATGATACTATGAGAAACACCAATCATCTTTAGTATAATTATTATAGATAACATTTTCTCGCTTTGATTGAAGATTATTTTTTAGTGTTTTGTCCTTATCCAATCGTACTAAGATTTTCTCTCTTTAAGTTCGTTTTTCTTCATTTATCAACACATACATTTCAAATTGTTTATTTATTAACAGGAGTTTATCTTAATGTGTTTATATTTTTTAATTAAAAAGAGTCTTTAAAATAAAAAATCCATTTTTATAGAGCAAAACAACAGAACTGAAATTTTATATTTGATACGGGTTTTTTTCAATTACAGGATTACAAGTTTTCCTTTTGCCGAAATTGAAAAAAAAAAAAAAAATAGTAGAAAAAAAGGAGTAAATAATTACATAAGTAAGTTAAATTAAAATAAATAAATTGTTTTAAAGTTGTAAGTAGATGTGTGATATTTTTTTTCCAGGAGCTATCAGCTTCAACATACACTGAAGTGACAAAAGTCATGGGATACCTCTTAATATCGTGTCGGCCCTCCTTTTGCCCGGCGAAGTGCAACAACTCGACGTGGCATGAACTCAACAAGTCGTTGGAAGTCTTCTGCAGGAATATTGAGCCATGCTGTCTCGATAGACGTCCATAATTGTGAAAGCGTTGATGGGGCAGGATTTTGGGCACGAACAGACCTCTCGATGGTGTCCCATAAATGCTCAATGGGATTCATGTCGGGCGATCTAGGTGGCCAAATCATTCGTTGGAATTGTCCAGAATTTTCTTCAAACCAATTGCGAACAGTTGTGGCCCGGTGACATGGCGCATTGTCATCCATAAAAATCCCTTCGTTGTTTGGGTACATGAAGTCCATGAATGGCTGCAAGTGATCTCCAAGTAGCTGCACATAAGCATTTCCAGTCAATGTTCGGTCCAGTCGCACTAGAGGACCAAGTCCATGCCATGAAAAAACAGCCCACACCATTACGGAGCCACCACCAGCTTGAACAGTGCCTTGCTGACAGTTTGGGTCCATGGCTTCGTGGGGTCTGCGCCACACTCGAACCCTACCATCGGCTCTTACCAGCTGAAATCGTGACTCATCGGACCAGGCCACGGTTTTCCATTCATCTAGGGACCAACCGATATGCTCACGTGCCCACGAGAGTCGCTGCAAGCGATGTCGTTCTGTCAGTAAAGGCACTCGAGTCGGTCTTCTGCTGGAATAGCCCAAGAAATCCAAATTTCTCCGCACAGTTCTAGCAGACACGTCCATTGTACGTCCCACATTGATTTCTACGGTGATTTGACGCAGTGTTGCTTGTCTGTTAGAATTTACGACTCTTTGCAGACGTCGCCGGTCTCGATCTTTAAGTGCAGGCGGTCGACCACTGCGCTGTCCATGGTGGGATGTTATGCCTGAAATTTCATACTCTCGGCACACTCTTGACACAGTGGATCTGGGAATGTTGAATTCTCTAACGATTTCCGAAATGGCATGACCCATGCGTCTAGCTCCAACTAACATTCCGCGTTCAAAGTCTGTTAATTCACGTCGTGCGGTCATCATCACGTTAAAACCTCTTCACATGAATAACTTGAACAGAAATGAAAGCTCTGTAAAAGCACTGCGCATTTATACCTGTTCTATGCGATGCTACTGCCATCTGAAAATTTGCATATTGCTATCCCATGACTTTTGTCACTTCAGTGTACATGATGACTGCGTGCTATGCGCTTTGCTAACTTATCATTTGCTGGTTGATGTTTGTCGATGTTTATTGTTTTTATTATCATGGTGAAGAATAATGCACGAAATTTCTATTATTTTGTTTTTGAAGTTAGGAAAGAAAACTTTCTTCTTCTTTTAAACTTTGGTAAGTTTTTTGTTGGTTTCTGTGAGTAGCAAAATTGTTCTTATTTTCTCTTTTGGCTTATTTTTGTGCACCTCCCCTTGGGGTTGCATTCGAATTTCCCCAAGGGGTTTTTTACCCTTTTATGGGGTAAATCAGTGTTAATTTCAATGCAGACAAAGGTGACATGAATTGGCGCGACCACTTGGCGAAATATCGCCAAGCTTTTAGTCGCCGTTTGACGCCAATTTGGTGACATATCGCCAAGTTGGCGAAAAAAATTATTATTTTTATTTGGGTTCAATTTGGCGCTATTGGCGATATTTTGCGAAAAATCCACTGAATGATGTTAAAATCGGCGATATTTAGGGGATTAAAATCATTGTAAAACATTTTTTTGCATTTTTTCGTGGCAAACTAGGGATGTAAATGTTTGAATTGTTATCTTGCTCACTCCAAGCATTATTTTAGCACTTAAGGCATCTACTAAGAAATTTACACGTAAAAGGAAGTAGTGTGGGGTTCATGCCAAGTTTTTATATCATTCTTTGAAAGAATTATAGTTGAATTATAACTAAAATAGAGTTTTTTCTGCTATATCAATTTTTTACAAATGAATTTTTAAGTTTATACCACGGGCAAAGCCGTGCGGGTACCGCTAGTACTCTATAAAGTAGTAAATAACCGCCTCTAAGACACGGCTGAGGCAGAAATATGCAATACACCACCAATCTCGTTTATTCCATTCATGGACTGCATTTTCGTGCTTATTATGCACTCATCAGCATAGAATAGAAATTAAACGAGCTGGAGGCAAAAATCGTCTTATATAGCAAAGAAAGCCAACAAAAACTGGTAGCTAATGTGAAATTAGAACACCAGCGAACGACCGCACTTGGTATGGTACAATTCGAAAATTTTGAAGCAAAGCTCGGGTATAAAGCAGTAAGGGCCCTGCTCCACATTGATGCAAAGCAGAAAAATAAAGCAGAAACGTAAAATGTATTAACCCATTAATGCCTGACATTTGTTTTTCCAAAGATATTTTCTATACTGTTTACTAACAGTGTTTAATGGACAGGAAAAACAATTTTTAAAATTACATGTAAAAAATATTTTTTTTATTAAGGAAAGAAAAATCGTCACTTAAAAGTTACGATAGAGCCCAGAGGGTACATAATTTTCTTACTAAAATGTTTTTATGCCTACGATATAATTTTTAAAAAGACATTTTATAAGAAGAAATAAAATCAGCAATTAACATAAACTGGGAAGCTGGGAATAACTTTGAAAACTTAGCTTTTTTCCTTGAGATTGAAAGATGTCATTTTTGATAAAGATCATATTAAAACTGTTACAGAACACACTGTACAATGGTTATGTGCTGCAATGTGTTAATAACGAATTGAAACAATACCAAGGTACTAATTGAACACTACTATTTGGTTGAAATGTGCATTTTGGGGAAATTCAGACCCTTTTTTGGACCGTCCCTAAAAAGGGACGCTAGGCATTAATGGGTTAAATGGTATTCCTATGAAAACTACCCGGATTTTCGGTTTCTGACTTCGGTTTCGGTCGCGTTTTCTGCCGATGTGGAGCAGCGCCCTAAGTACCATTCCTAAGCCAGGGTTAAGGCAGAAACATGCAATACTCCACCAGCTCGTTTATTCCATCCATGGACTGGAATTTTGGGGAGACCATTGGTGATCATTTTTTTTAAATATCCAACTTTCTGTGGATGTTTAAAAAACGGGAGACAGCAAGTAGAAATGTTTATTGTTTTTAGTTCAGTCTATTCCCCGTTAAAGTAAAACAAAGACGAAAAACGCATTAAAAATCTTTTAATGTATCTGAAAAATCTCGCAAAGTGAAAAAAAATTAAAAGGAAATAAAAGTAAACAAAAGTAAAGGAAAGATTTATCGAAAAATTAAAAATTCGAAAAAAAAAAATGTTTTAGAAAATTAGTGTATTTTATTCTGTAGACATGTTTCTCTCTGTCAACCCCCCCCCCTCTCTCTATCTGTCGGAAGATATTCTGGTATGCCCCCCCCAATCATTTTTGAATAAACAGTCAGACTTAGACAAACTGTTTTTTGTTCAAAAGGTCTCACTGAAGGTGCTTCATTCCCAAATTTGGTTTTTCGCTTTGATCAATTTAGCTTTTAATTTTGAACTGTTTAGAAAGGCTACCCCACCCCCCAATCAAATTTGAGTGAATAGTCCGGTTTTAAAAAACTGTTTTTGTCTTTAAGATCTCGGTAAAGACATACAATCTTACATAATTAAAAGAATACTGATCAGATCCCGATGTTGATTGCAATGGTCGGAAGTAGCGGGCTACAAGTAGCGAAACTACTGTAGTATCTACATTTTTTAGTAGTTTATAGTGTAGCGCTTTAAAAAAAATAGAGTAGTAAGTAGCGCGATGCAAAAAAATAGTAGTTTGTAGCGATTTCTGGAAACTACTTTTAAATTAAAAAATAAAATAAATAAATGGAAACAAAAGACAACGAATGAAAAAAAACAAGATTCAATTGAATCTGACTGGTGCAAATCTTTCACGAGTACAGCAGCGGACGCAATGCGGAATAAGAATCGTAAAAATATGAGCTGATCCTTAGATACATCATTTTTACGAAATACATTCGACCTGTTGATGTCATTGGTTTATTTGGCATCATAATTTTTATATTCCTTCAAATAATGTTCATGTTTCTGAATATTCCCTGACAAGAAATTAAAAAAAAATGATGGTTGAATTCATTCAATCTTTTAACATTTGAATCCTTTCTTTAGGCGAATATTTGTAAAAATTGTAAGAAAAAATCTAAAAAGGAAAATTTTAACAAAACAAAAGAGAGCAAAAAGGAAAAATAACAAATAATTCAAAGACAATTCCTAGCTCTTTTCCATATTCAAGTGAGTTAATTTATTAATGCAAACCTTTTTTCGAATCTTTTCGTTCAATCCTCAAACGGTGCATGCTTTTTATTTATTTATTTAAAGTAGCGAAGTAACGACTACAATTCAAATTTAGTTTGTAGGCTCTACATTTAAAAAAAAGTAATTGTAGTTGTAGTTACCTACATTTATAACAAAGCAGATGTAGTTATAGTTCACTACAAAAGAAAGGTAGTATTTCCAACCACTTGTGAATTGTCGATGTTGGTATATGGGAAGTAAGGATCATTTAGTTCTGGACAGATCCTTGTTAACATTTAGAATGTTTACATTGGAAAACAGACATTCAAATGCAATATTTCAAAAAACTAGTCCTTTGTTTTACTTATTTCAATGTTCGTTTTTTTTTTTATTAATACTACGAATTATTTTAAATACTAAATGTTTAAGACGACTAAATGTTATTACTAAACGTTGTTGACTAAATGTTTAAGACAAAATTCTGCAATGCATAAAATACGCTCGTGGAGGCGCTAAAATATTTCTGGGACAACTACCATTTATTAAACAAATAGTCTTTAAAATGCATATTTGCCCGTTACACAAGCTAAACTTTAATTAAATAATTATTTTTACATTCAGTCTTAAAAAAAATATTTTACATTTAATACCATCTCCGTATTTAGCTGTACAATGTAAGGGAAAATGACGGAAAAAGGAGCTTCTATGTTTTGAATTAATAAGTGCGAAAAAATAATTTAAAAAAAGAGAACAGTGAAAAAGAAAATACATTTCGGTCTTAAACATGTTTATTCATAAATACTTTTTTTTCTTCTCAAACCAGCATTTACTTTTTGGAATTTGAATACAAGCATAAGAGAGAAATTTAAAAAATAATCCAGTTTTTAAAACAAATATTATTGTTTAAAAACGTATGTTTCGACAAAAGAAAAAAACAAAGGCGGTGTAAAAAATATAAGATTGTACTTGAACATTAAATTAGTCTCAAAGACGTCTACTCTACATGATTTTTCAGATTTACTTTTTCGGCTTTTATTTATTCGGCTTCTCTTGCTTACGGTTACAAAATCAGAGTAAGTAATTTTTAAACTTAAAAAAAAAAAAGGCACAAACGCATTAATTTTACAGAAAGCGCGCTTATTACTGAAAAGTGTATGTTGCAGATTTAAATGATATTCTATACATCGCATGTATTTGAAGTTCACACTATCTATTATTAAAAAAATATATACTAGTAATTAATGGACTGTTTTTTTAATGAAATCCACTTAATAAAGAACTTAAAAAGGATGTTTATAAAAAGGCTCTTTATTACCCAATAACATTAAGTTTAAGACTTTGGGTGTACATCTAGTGGCCGATTAATACATAATTCGACAAGGGATACTCTCAATATTTTTATATGCCTAACTTCGCAATTTTTTGAAACTTATAAAAGGGATTTCTGGTAAACTATGAACGCACATGCGCTAAGTCTCTGCTTTGAAAGGAACAAGAGTGATTCCATACCAACTCACCGAATGGGGGTCGCACGACCGAGTCGGATTTTCTTTTAATTTGGCAGACATGTTGATCATATAGAGGCATGGAAAAGTCCAAATTGTTAGGTTCCTGCTCCACTTATTTTCTGAGATGCATGCCCTCAAAATTTGTCCGCCACGTCAAAATACTAAAAAAGTGATGTTATTTAATCATTTTTTATAAAAAATCGTACTCATGCAAAATAAAAGTGTTAGATATCTATGAAAACTAGTTACTCCAGGCATTCCAAAAAAAATACTAGAACGTTCATAATGAAAATTGCCAAGGTACAGGGCTCTTTGAAGTTGTCACCACAAAAACTTGATTTTGCAGATTTTGCTAAAATTGAGGCATTTATTACAAAAAAAGGCAAACAAAACCAAAGGTTTTCTCACTTTCTGGTAGTGTACAGGTCCTCCCTGTAAATTGCTACGCAATAAATTTTTTGGGTTTCTCACTCCTTCTGGAGTGGAAATATTTTAGAAAATTTCCACTCCAGAAGGATTTTTAGAAATATTTTAAGGAAAAAATGGAAATATTTTAGCTTAAAGATAAGCCATAAGGCAAAAAATGCGTTTTTGGCCATCTTGGCAGCCATTTTTCTCATAAAGGGGGAGCAGTAGAAACTTTTTTTTTTTTTTTTTTTTTAAACAAGCCACTGATATGTTAGCTATTCACAGGAAAAGACTTTACTTTTGGTTATTTCTCCCTTAAAGAGATATCCAGCTGACAGTATATGCATTTTCGCGACAACCATATGCTTTTGTTCCCCCTCTCATGGACTTAAAATTAATTAAACCAAAAAATAATGATATATTTATTAATATCTGTATTATCTACCCAATATGTCATGAAGTTTAATTTATTAAATCATTGAACAATAAATTAGATAATTGATGAAAACAAGAAATAGTATTTCTCTGATGCCTGAGCATTATGCATTCATAATTAAAAAGCACTAAATACTTTCTTGAGAAATTAATTAACATAAAGGAGCTCTAAATATGTATATTATAAGCAATACCCAATCTTGTGATTGGGATACTCCTGTTTTTAATTGAAGAATTTCTTGAATATCACATGAATATCAGGAAAATAAATGAGGTCTTTTTGTTTGATGTAGGATATTTTATGACAAATTTCATTTGATGGGCTACTAACTGAGCATGGTGATAAAGAGCTATTAATTTCAGCATCGAATTCCATTTTACCTTATTAACAGTTAAATGTATACAAAATAATTAAATAAATAATTTAATATAAAGCCATGCTTGAAGAATTAAAATTAGTGCAACTAATTTATTCCCATACTGATCTTTATAAAATTGACATGCGTTGAGCACTGATAAGAACTGACAAGAATAAGTTTACCCACTAAAATACTATTTCACAGATACTATAAAGCGTACATTCTATTTTCTACAAAATAATACTGCAACAAAGAACAAGGGTATAAAGGGGTAGGTACTAAAGAATTTCTTGAAATATCAATTAAAATAAAGGAGCTTCGAATATTTATCCCATAGGCAATACCCAATCTTGTGATTGGATATTCCTGATTGATGGCTATAAACAGGAGGATACCCTTGTTCTTTGTTGCAGTATTATTTTGTAGAAAATAGAATGTATGCTTTATTAGTATCTGTGAAATAATATTTTAGTGAGTAAACTTTTTCTTGTCAGTTCTTATCAGTGCTCAACGCATGTCAATTTTGTAAAGATCAGTATGGGAATAAATTAGTTGCACTAATTTTAATTCTCCAAGCATGGCTTTATATCAAATTATTTATTTAATTATTTTGTAAATATTTAACTGTTAATAAGGTAAAATGGAATTCGATGCTGAAATTAATAGCTCTTTATCACCATGCTCAGTTAGTAGCCCATCAAATGAAATTTGTCATAAAATATCCTACATCAAACGAAAAGACCTCATTTATTTTCCTGATATTCACGTGATATTCAAGAAATTCTTCAATTAAAAACAGGAGTATCCCAATCACAAGATTGGGTATTGCTTATAATATAAATATTTAGAGCTCCTTTATGTTAATTAATTTCTCAAGAAAGTATTTAGTGCTTTATAATTATGAATGCATAATGCTCAGGCATCAGAGAAATACTATTTCTTTTTTTCATCAATTATCTAATTTATTGTTCAATGATTTAATAAATTAAACTTCATGACATATTCGGTAGATAATACAGCTATTAATAAATATATCATTATTTTTTGGTTTAATTAATTTTAAGTCCATGAGAGGGGGAACAAAAGCATATGGTCGTCGCGAAAAACATGCATATACTGTTAGCAGGATATCTCTTAATGGGAGAAATAACCAAAAGTAAACTCTTTCCCTGTGAATAGCTAACATATCAGTGGCTTGTTTAAAAAAAAATTAAAGTTTCTACTGCTCTCCCTTTATGAGAAAAATGGCTGCCAAGATGGCCAAAAACGCACTTTTGCCTTATGGCTTATCTTTAAGCTAAAATATTTCCAAGAAGGAGTGAGAAATCAAAGTTATGCATTGTGTAACCATTTATAGTAAACATCTGTACACTACCAGAAAGTGAGTAAACCTTTGGTTATGTCTTCCTTTTTTTGGAATAAATTCCTCAATTTTAGCAAAATCGGGAAAATCAAATTTTTGTGATGGCAACTTCTAAGAGTGCTGTACCTTAACATTTTCCGTTATAAACATTGCCATATTTTTTTCTGAATGCCAGGAGTAGCTAGTTTCCGTAGATATCAAACACTTTCATATTGCATGAGTAGAAATTTTAAGAAAAAATTATTAAAAAACATCAATTTTTTGGTATTTTGAAGGTCCGGACAAACTTCGAGGACCCGTATCTCGGGAAATAAGTGGAGCAGGTAACTTTCCTTTTAGGCTTTTTCATACCTCTACACCATCAATCTGTGTACCAAATTAAAAAAAAAATCCGAGTCGGTCGTGCGACCACCTTTTTTTTTTCGGTGAGTTGGTATGAAATTGCTCACAAAGACTTTGCTTTAAAACTTTAAATAATTTTACTCGCATTTTACATTTTATATGTGAAACTATTTAGTGCATTTTTTAATAATAATATTAAATTAGGGTAAGCTTTACATGTTGTGTTTGTTCGACTTTCAATCCATAAAGTAATTTCTGTTGACACCTTTTTAAAATAGTATGTGTTTTAATCATCTGAAAAAATCCATTGATATACTTGAAAATTAACGAAAGGCCAAATTCCATTTTTTAAACTTTCAAAGTATCTAATTGAGTCTTACCCATTAACATCCATTACCCGCATCAAGATAAAAAAAAAAATCCCTAAAGAGAAATTCTGCAATGTGAAGAGTTGTAAAAAGAATTGCTTCTGCACTGTCTGCCACCCGAAAAATGGAAGAAAAACTATTAATCATTCTCTGGATATGCTTTGCCTCGGGATAGGGCTGTGTGATTAAGTATCTAAAACATCAATCTTCTCATTCCAGTACTTTTTAAAACAGAGTGCGAACTATTATCTAAGAGTGATTATTGAGATTTATATCAGCACTCAAATATATGGTATCACAGGGAAATAAGCTTGGTAAATGATAAAAAGTCTTTCATCAATTAAGATAATATCGTTTGCATTAGAACTTAAAAATTATTATTTAAATACAAATGCAACTATCGCTATGAAGTGGTAGTGTTATTTTCTCACACAAAAGAAGTTCTTCTCATTTAATCGACCCTAAAAAGAATATTTCATCTAAAAAAAAAAAAAAAAGAAAAATAATCTCAACTTCACGGTCAATATAAACATACCAAACAGAGTAATATATCGCCAACTCGTTTATTCCATCGAAGGACTGCAATTTCATGCTGATTTCCACTCGTCAGTCTGAAATAGGATAAACCGACATGGGGCAGAAATTTTCTTAAAGAAGCAAATAGAGCCAAAAAGAACTAGTAGCTAATATGAAATTAAAACACCAGCGAGAGACCGCACAATGGTACGGTACAACTCGTAAATTTTAAGGCAGTGCTCGGGAATATATTTCAGGTTTCTGCCTTAGGGGAGTGATTCAAAAAAAAAAACGGACCTACATTGTATTACTATCTACTTATATTAAAAACTGATTATCTTTCTAACTATCTTTCTTTCTAACTATCTTTCTTTCTATGTCACGCTTCTTTCTCCTGAACGCCAATGAACTGAAAGTCGAACCAGGTACCGATAGATAAGTAATTTTTCAGGCTTCATTAATTTCAATTTATATAATTATACGATTTTAATTAACGAAGATATCAATTAATAAGTAGTCCAATTTAAAGCGATTAAGCCTAATAAATGATTAAATATGAAATCCATTCTTGCAAACCGTCGTTGCTATGAAACAGTGATAACAATGATAATGATAATTTTGAATGAAGGCTTAACTAAATCAAACACGAAACTCATAAGCGGGCCACTTACGTAGAATTTTTATCGCTAGCTACTTGTAATATTTTCAAACATTCATTTGTTGAAAAGCCATCTACTTATATTAAAAACTGAGTGTCTGCTTTTTTTCTTTGAGCGAGCTGAACTTACTGAAACTCTCCTCACCATCTTGAAAGCGCGAAGCATCTCAATAATTCGAATGATTTTTTATATAGGAAAAAAGTAAAGGCGTGAAGCGCCTATTAGCGAGCAGCATTGGCGGGGAGTAATTTCTTGAAATTTTTCTCACTACTTTCAAGGCACGAAGTGCCCGTGCAACGCCGGGCCACGTGCGTGGTATGTCTTGAAATCGAATGAACATTAAATTATCTCCATATATTATTTCTCTAAGCCGAATCCTATACCCGGTCGAAACTCGCTCATTTCTTTATCGAATTGCAAGAAAATTTATGATTTTGAAGCTTATCCCGCGGGCTATTGACGAAAATTAGACCCACCCTCTAAAAAGTGTCGGTTCGTTTTTTATTCGAACTTCAATTTTTGGGCACAAAATTGACTCTATCTAGCGAAATAATTGTCATATCGTCTCCATTTTGATTTCATTCGAAAGATTAAAAAAAATGCGTTCTTTAGAACGTTTCTCCGCTAGCGCCGCGTAACGAGAATCTCGAAAATCCACGTTTAAGCGAGTTATAAGCGTTTGAAGTTTGAAAAAGTTAAATTTTTTGCTCAACTGTCAAAATCGTTACATTGTTGTTCAAATTAATTTTAAATGCGACATTTCAAGCCAAGGCTTAGCTCGGTAAACCTTAATTGTAACTTCTATTGTTTCAAAATACTATGGTAGTTTTGCGATAACGTTAGTATTTAGTTTAGTAGTAGCCTTGGGTATTTGATTTTAATATAGGGTATCACTTTTGTAGTAGTTGTAAAAGTGAACGTGTCTTTGATCTCTTTGAAAAGTTGTCAGAACGACGGCAGTAGATGGCGATGTTGTGCAAATGAAGCCAATAAAAATTGTCGTATTAAATTTTAAATTTAGAGTTTTTTTTTTTTTTTTTTTTTTTTTCTTGCGGAACTCCGCACGGGTCACCTAGTATCAAATAATATAACTTCAGAATGAGGTAAAAGTTAGAGAGGGGAGACGTTATGCATCAACATGCCGCAGGAAGCTAATCTACAGTGCGTCGCAAAAGTTTAAGCACTATGCAAATTTTTGAATAAAAAGAAATCTTTTCAGCAGAATGCTTTCGTATTTGTACTGTAAGTGGCTACTATGATCCTAATTAAGTGTTTGAAGTTTTGAAAAATATAACCGCAACGAAAATCAGAAAATACAAAACATATTTTTTTGGCTGTTGCAAAAGTTTATGCACAGATCAGATTTTATGCAAATATCTCTTGAAACGTGATGCGTGAAGAACCAGTGCGGTTCTTTTGAACGAGTTATATAGTGTAGCAATGGCTTAAAGTGTTATCAAGATGCCGAAGTCACTACAGTTCTCGTCTGAAGAAGTTGTGAAACTCTGGAAGCTGAAAGCAGAAGCTAACTCTGTTATGCAAATTTCAGTGATTTTAAATCGATCTAAACGTGTTATTTATAATGTTCTGAAACGTGGAAATCAATTTAAACCTGCGTTTTGCTCAGAAAGACCGAGAAAAACTACCTCTCGTGAGGATAGAAGAATTAAAAAACTGGCCTTAACTGAAAATTTGTCACTTAATCAAATAAAAGCTAGACTTGTAACAAAATTATCACGTGATACCATAAGCAGACGAATAAAAGAATCAGGATTTATCAAAAAACAAAAGTTAGCTCGCAAACCTTTTCTGAAAAAGTGTCACAAATAAGCAAGACTGCGGTGGGTAAAGCATCATATGCATTATAATGACGAATGGATTACTGTTGTGTTCTCTGATGAAAAAAAATGGAATTTAGACGGTCTAGATGGGTTCTCATACTACTGGCGTGACTTGAGGAAAGATCCGAAGTGCGTATTCAGTAGGCAACATGGTGGTGGCTCAGTCATGGTATAGAGCGCTTTTTGCTTCAATGGACAAACTTCTCTTAGCTTTCTAAAGGGTAGACAAAATTCAGAAAGGTATCAAGATACCCTGAGAAAGCATTTGTTACCATTTGGTGAAGTCCTAGGTGGTCTTGATTGGATTTTTCAGCAAGACAATGCTTCAATACACAATTCCCGTAGTATGAAAGAATGGCTTGCTTCTCAAAATATTAGTGTAATGAACTGGCCAGCACTCAGACCGGATCTAAATCCCATAGAAAACATCTGGGGAATTCTCGCACGTGACGTATACCAGAATGGGAAGCAGTATTGCTCTGTTCAAGAGCTTAAATCTGCAATCGAGGAAGCCTGGTACAGACTAACTCCCGAAACCTTTTCCCATAATCTCGTGCTATACATGAAAAATCGCGAATTCGAACTCATCAGATGCAACGGTAACACCATAGACTACTAAAAGACTTTTATGCTTTCTAAAATATATATATTCCGTTTTTGTGCTTAAACTTTTGCGACAGCAAAATTTTGATTTTATCATGTTACCGTATTTTAATTTCTATGAATTGTTTCCAAATTCGAAACATGGATTTGTAAGCTGTTTGTTTAATTACAGTAAAAATTTCAAAGCTTTTTGGTGTATACTTTTTGTCTTTTTAAAAGATTTCGGTTGTGCTTAAACTTTTGCGACGCACTGTAGCTGCCCTGGCAGCTAGTAAACATATTTAAGAGTCTTAGTTTGTTTATTTTTACGCAGAAGTAGCAGTTTGTGGATACATATTTTTTATTAAATATTTTCTTTAATCTTCGAATATAGCACATTGATTCAAGAAAAAAAAAGAAAATAGTCTTAATTTCATGCTCAATATAAACATACTGAATAGTAATAAACTACCCCTTAACAAAAAAATTTCAACTAGTATCTCCATCTAAACCCCTTTCTAAAGCTACGTAGAGTTGAGATTGCTATGTAGCACTTGTCCCCCGTAACTGTGTAACTTTAGGAAAAGTGGTTCAAAACAAAAACCTACCTCGATATACGATAAGCATATTTACGTATTATATTTGTTTAATTTTACCAATAACAGGGGTTTATGGTTAGATTTTTTTTTCCATAAATAATATTTTAAAACTTCGAATATAGTAGAGGAATGTGAAGCAAAGTGAAATCGTTAAGATAGCTGACCTATTTCAAAATAAACACAAACGCAATTAGTTCGTAACCTTGAAGAAAAAGTTTTTCCACCTTAAAAAACCATGGGGCAAATTGAAGAATCCAGAATTTTTACAATGAAAAATTTTCTATTTAATTATTAACAGTAGTTTTCATCAAAGGTGTAAAAAAACGAATCAATGACTTATTAATGAAAAATGAACGAATAAATAAATAAACAAATAAATGAACTCATAAATGCATAATAAAAATAAATGAAAGAATTAAATGTGAGAACGAATAAGAAAATGAGTGAACGAATGAATATATAGGTGATTTAATAAGAAAAAATAACGTACATTAATTAATAAATAAAGAAATATGTACGTGATTTAAAACATGAATGCATAAGTAAACGAAATGAATTATTATTCAACTTCGCAGAGATGGCCTATGACTCCTCCTTTTTTCAGGATTGTCCATTTTTAGGAAGGGGTGATACGCAGATGAAAATTGAGGAATGGGATTCACAATTGCGGCATTGGTTATAAAGCTTGAATACGTCACCTTGCTTACCTTTAATTGGTCTCCCAATTCGAGAAATTAGCCAAAGAGGAAACTATTTTAATTTTTTCACAATCGAGAAAGATTTCTCATTGGATATAAGAAAGTAGGTGGGTCTTTGTTTTATATCTTTCCGCAGCCATTGGCCATTAATTGCAACGCCTCCAACTGTTCATTTAAATTTAAAAACAAAATGGTAACATAAGGGTTGCAATAAAGAAAGCAAAGACTTATTTTCACCTCCTCGCCAAATGCAGGTGTGGCTCGAAGAATTATTTAATATTTCATAAAACTTATCACTTTGCCAAAATGTCGCTAAACTTGCAAATGTGGCACACTGGAGTTTCTTCCTTCTCTACCTATTTTGAGGAATGGACTCGTTTTCTCATTTGATTGACACCGGCCATCTCGTCGCGGTTGAATAATATTTCACTTTGCCCCACATGCGCTTGACAAATTACATTGAACATTTAAAATCTAATTATGCCTCATATAAACTAAATTGGTACTGCACTGGACACGAGTAAATCTCAATTAATTCTTAAAACTATAATTAATTTTTTTTTTTTATAATTTTATAGTAACAAAAATATTTTTAAAAAACCACAAAAATTACAATAAATGCATCAATTTTTGAAAATGACTTGTATATATGTATGTTTTTTATCCTTAGATCTATCTATTTTTTTTGACAGGAGTTAACTGTATGTTTAGGAACTTTGTTGAAATATTACTGGATAGGTGGCGCTGCAAACTGTGAAAATATTTCGCCATTTCACTTTTCCCCACATTCCCCTACATTGATATAACGTATAATCGCGTCTTCGAGGCTCGAAACATACATTTTTTTTTTTTTTTTTATGTTCGGTTCAGAGCCACTACCAAGGCTACACTAGATAGCGTTTTATACAGGCTGCTTCATTTGATCAAAATCCTTGGGATAAAAACGGAGGTCCTTTTCCAGCGACATCTATCGAATTTATGGTAACTAACATTTCTACAAATCAAATAATAAAAGACAAAATTAAAAGTTAATTTGTTGGCGACCATTTTACAATTTGGCATTCAATTCTATTTTAGTATATTTTAACGTTATTTAATAGCTCGTTCGATTTGTTGGTTTATTCTGCATTTTAACGGCTTATTTTAATTAGTTAGCGAATTATTTTTCAATTTAATTGATTCTAATTATTAATTAACTATGAAAAGACACTGGCACAGCAGAGAGATAAATGGCGATTTTGGAACGATAGTTCCATCAAAACTTTTGATGAGTTTAGATGGTCAAATTAATTTATTTGGCGATTTTTTTTACATTTTAATGGAAGTTCTCCGTAAAGCTTTTGAGAATATTTCAATAACCGAGATCTTTGGTAGTATGTACGTTTCAGTTATAGGTACGTTCGATGTATTTTCTTACCACCTAAGCTATGATTAAAATTTTAAGCTTGCATCGTCTTCATGGTTGCTTCTTTTCTCTTATTTTGCATTTTAATTTAAATTTCAATGATAATAATGGCTCGATATATTTATTAAACTTATTATGTTACATGCTAATGGAGCTTTTGAAGTTGATTTGGCGAGTTTTTTAATAAGAATTCTCACATTATTTCGCAGCTTTTTTCCAGTTGGCCCATTATTTTACTTTCAAGTATTAAACGTATGTGTGAAATTAGAAACAAAAAAGGGAAGATTTCGGTGATTGGAAGTCTGGTAATCTTTCACTATTGGCGTTAAATCTTTGTGTCCAATTTATGAGCGAGGGAAATACTTCCTTCGCAAACATAAACTAAAGAGCAACAAAATTAAGTAATTATCGCCAAAAATTTGGCAACCACAGCAGATTCCCAATTATCGAAATATTATCAATGTGTGAAATTTAACATAAAAAGAACATTACCTTTTAATGTTGTGTAAATGAAAACAAAATTTTACAGTTGGTCGTCGTAATATTGTAGTTTTGTTTATTTTTTTCGTACTTGTATTGCTCTTTAGTACCAAACGATTATATATGCTAATTTCGTTTTAACTAAAGAAATTAATATGTTTTGTTGTCAATCGTCTTTCTGTTGAACACCATCGCTTCATTACTGTACATTTCATTCTGGGGCATCAAAATGAAATGTCTCTACGAATAGATTCGCCATTTATCGCTCTGATGGGTGAGCGCTATCAAAATGAACATCCGAGCTTTTGCGTAGCAATTAAGATCGTGTGAGCAACAATAATGAAATAAAATAGTAAATAGAACAATATTATTTCATTGCTACATTTTTTATTTATCGGCTGCGAATTTAAGCGTATATTTTATTAATGCAGAGGTGTCAAAATTGAACGCCATTGCTATATGTTGCTAATTCGAAGAAAGTAAACAATGAATGAATGTCGTATGACTGAATCATGAGTTGCGACCAACTTTACCTGAAAAGGGAATTTATTTCCCCTAAAAAGCAGTACTAAGAGGGCCTTCGGCATCAATGCACTCTGTACTCCACTTCAGTTAACTATATCAATATTTTTTAACCCTAAAAGATAGGATAAACATCACTTTTTACAGCAGAAACAACATGCTAATAAATGTAAACAAACATTTGGGAGGTCCTTGTTCAGCGCTCTCTAGCGGGCAAATCTTTACCATTGATGTTTTGAGCGTAGCCTACGTGGATGGGCGCTCCGCTTTACACCAGCCTGTAATTTTCGACCTATTTCTAAAGCTAAGGCAGGGATTCAAGTGAAACAGGCCATCGCAAATTACAATCGCTACTGGAAATGAATTACATTAGAACGTTTCTTGATAAAAACATCGTGACGTTAGCGTGACGTTTGCCTATGAAAAACGAGCTAGATAAAACGTCACAACCTACTTGGCGAATAAGAGGAGATCGCTGAGTGCTTGTGAGCTCTTATTGGCTCCACCCGTAGTGACGTCATGCCAAGTTAAGTTGATGATAATGTAATTCACTTCCAGTAGCGATTGCAATTCGAAGCGATCGCAGTGCTGTTTCACTTGAATCCCTGCCTAAAAGGGGATGAAAAAATTAGTACTGCAAATGCGCCATCTGTCGGCTCAAAGCGCATTTATAATGAAACTCTACGGGATTTTGAGTGTCGGATTTCGTCGATTTTTCAAAAATTATGGGCATTTTTTTTTTTTCAAAATTTCAACTCACTAGATCTCCAAAAACTACTGAAAAAAAATTATTTTTTTGCTTGGAAATTAGTAACGCTAGATGAACAAGACTCCGTCAGTAAGTTCGCTTCAGATTAAAAAATGAACGAGTTACTTTTGAAAAAGCAAAAAAAAAAAAAAAAATATTTTTTTATTACAACATTTTTCTAGCATTTTCAATCCTATGTAAAGTTATCAGCTGCCACTTAGCTGTTTATGCATTTTGCTAAATGCATTTTAATACTTTTTAAAACTTTAGGACGCAATAAAAATACTTTAAAAACTAATAATGAAACACAAAAAAATATTATTTTCCCATACATATACATGAGTGCAGCAGCAAAAAAGTCTTATGCGCTTTCACCCCATTATTTTTTTTTTTAAAGTAAGTTATTTTTAAAAAGTTATATTAATTTAATTCCGTTTTTAATATTTTTAACTTTATTTTTTAAAAAGAATTATGAATTTAAATTTAAAAAATTTTAAAAACATTTTATTCAGAGAAATAAAACTTGTTAAATAAAAAATAAACGAAAATTAAAGAATAATGAAAATGAAAAAATAAATAAATAAATAGATAAAGATTTAAAAAATCATTAATTTTTAACTCTGAAATAAGGGGGAGGGCACTAAGGATGGATCCTTTACTTTTGAAAGTGAGAGAGCAGTCATCCTCTTTATCCCCTGTACGAGCCGCCTATGCTTCGAATATCCCCCCCCCCCAAAAAAAAAAAAAACCCGAGACCCCACCAGAAAGTGAAAGAGAAAATCTTTAAAGCTTTTCCTCGTAACAGTTTAGAGGACGGCATTATTTCCCCTTGGCCCATCCGCCATCCCTCAAGCACCTCCGTAAACGAGACTCCCTCAAAATGATATAAAAAATGAACAAACAATTAAAACTAATGTTAGCTTGCCTAAAAAATAACAATAACGCAATCGGCGCCAGGAACACTCCCCCCCCCGTTAGTACACCCCGTTAGTCCCACACTGAAATGAGTTCTTTCAAGGCCAAACATTTTTGTTTCGGGGCACACTATACAAGTAGGTGAATGAGGAGCAAAGTGAAATAGAGGGGCAAAGTGAAATGGTGAAATATTTTCAGTTTGCAGCGCCACGTTTCAAGCAATATTTTAACTAAGTTCCTGAACATTTTGTTGATTCCTGTCAAGAACTAAATACTTCTGGAGATCAACGAAAAAACTGTACAAGTGGTTTTTAGAATTTGATTCACTTATTGTAATATTCGGAGGTTTCGAAAAATATTTATTGTCATTAAAATTCTTGTATTTATCGTTTTAAGTGCTAACTAAGATCTACTAATATCCAGTGCAGTACTTATTTAGTTCATGTTAAGCATTTTTTGAATTTAAATGCTCAATGCAATTCGTCAAGATGCTCGCTGGGCAAAGTGGATGATGCAAAGTGAAATAGCTCATTTTGTTTACTTATTCATTTATGTTTTTTTTTTCTCACTCATTGTTTTACATTACTCTATTATTTGATTGATAAATATTTCATTCACATAAGATGTGTGAAAGTAAACATTATAAAATAACAAGAAACATATCGTTGTGGAAAATGACAAAATTTTAATCTCATGAATAAATTAAGAAAAAAAAAGTGTGGCACTTAATATCTTAAACTAGCTTATATTTAAAAAGAGTGCAAGTTGCTCGGGATAAAAATCTTATGTGCTTTGCCCGTTGGCCCCGTTATCAATATTGTTGGAATTAGATAAAGATAAAAATACCATCGAATGAATCGGAATGAATTTCATATCAGTTTCAGAGAAGCCTTATCATTCAAAATTCTCATTAAGATTATTATTAAAACAAGCTGCGTGGCCTGGCGTTGCACGGGCTACCTTAGAAATGAAAGCGATGTCAAGTGACACATCCGCTTTCGGCAGAGCAACAAACTCGCCGCCACGGCGGCTCGCTATGGCCAGCGCCCTCTACACACAGTGACAGTTGCCAAAACAATACTTTTAATAAACGCCATGTCTCGAGAAAAGCGAATTTGAAGATTTTTTTAAATTTCTTCCGAATTCCTTTATCAAACCTTATGTTAATTAAAACTAATGAGGCCTGAAAAATTACGATCGATCGGTTCCTGGTTCGACTTTTAGCTCATTGGCATTCAGGAGAAAGAAACAGGACATAGATACATAGAAAGATACTCAGTTTTCAAAAAAGTAGAGTACTGTTCATAGCAACCGTATGCAACTATTCTCAGGAAATACTGGTTCGAATTAAAAATTCTTTTTGTGTTGAACAGCCCATTTAATCAGGAAGGCTTTACACTATATAACATTGCACTGTATGTAAGAAGTTATTATTTTAGTTTAGAAATAATAATGGTTGAAAAGCACGAGCGGATTAGTTCCCATTCTCCTCGAGAGTTGGCGTTCATTGGAGGCATTGTTTTGGCAACTGTGTGTAGAGGTCGCTGGCCGCAGCGAGCCGCCGTGGCGGTGAGTTTTAACGGACTCCGTAAAAAATTAGTAATTATTGCAAAAGTTATATATGCGCAAAAAACATTGCTGAAATTTTATTGAAAGTCACAAAAATTGTTGACGCCATCACTTTTGGGTGCGACCCCTGGGCCTTTTGGTAGTAAAATTTCTCTTTTTCCGAATTGAAAGTAACTTTCTCAAGGTCATACATATTGTTGTCAGAGCCATACTGAAAACACTAAGTTATGTTTTTCAGACAAAAATATATGTGTTTGTAAAAAAATTCTGAAATCGTACAATTTTTATACACAACACAACATCTTTCTGTATTGATAAAGGCGTTTCTTGTAGCTCCAAATCAGGTGTAAGCGATACATACTTCTTTTGCAAATTCGGACTTTAAAAACATTTTTAAAATCTGTCTTACACAAAAATGAATGTTTTACTACAGTTAATCGATTTATCAATATCTTTTTTTACAGTTCGTATGGTTTTTTGTCGCTTTTCGATGTAATATGAATTGAGTATATAGCCCCCTTTCACTTTTGAAAAAATTTGCTTTGTATCCATAATTTTAAAATTTTCTTGCTTCTCTGTTTTAGAGAAAAAATAGAATTGAAATTATCTGAAAGTGCCTTTAAAAAAGTAAAAAATTTTTTAGTGAAAAGTGAAATGAGATTTCACGAATATACACGTCATCAATCAGCAATCAGTTTTTCTAAATCAGCAATTCACAACTAGTGGTCCAGTAAACCGCTGCCGGTCAGCACAGAAATTGACCGGTATCCATTATTTTTGCTAGTCCAAGCTTGAAAAAAATTCCTTACTCAGGTTTTTTTAAAGGTAAATTAAAAAAATAATACTGATAATATCATGGGGACATCTTGTATGTAAATTTTGTATTCCATTTTTGTGACGTTCAATAAAATTTCAGCAATGTTTTTTTGCGCAGAAATAACTTTTGCAATAATTACTAATTTTTTACGGAGTCCGTTAAAACTCACCGCCACGGCGGCTCGTTGCGGCCAGCGACCTCTACACACAGTTGCCAAAACAATGCTTCCAATGAACGCCATCTCTCGAGAAGAATGGGAACTAATCCGCTCGTGCTTTTCGACCATTATTATTTCTAAACTAAAATAATAACTTCTTACATACAGTGCAATGTTATATAGAGTAAAGCCTTCCTGATTAAATGGGCTGTTCAACACAAAAAGAATTTTTAATTCGAACCAGTGTTTCCTGAGAATAGTTGTATACGGTTGCTATGAACAGTACTCTACTTTTTTGAAAACTGAGTGTCTTTCTATGTATCTATGTCCTGTTTCTTTCTCCTGAATGCCAATGAGCTAAAAGTCGAACCAGGAACCGATCGATCGTAATTTTTCAGGCCTCATTAGTTTTAATTAACATAAGGTTTGATAAAGGAATTCAGAAGAAATTTAAAAAAAATCTTCAAATTCGCTTTTCTCGAGACATGGCGTTTATTAAAAGTTTTGTTTTGGCAACTGTCACTGTGTGTAGAGGGCGCTGGCCATAGCGAGCCGCCGTGGCGGCGAGTTTGTTGCTCTGCCGAAAGCGGATGTGTCACTTGACATCGCTTTCATTTCTAAGGTAGCCCGTGCAACGCCAGGCCACGCAGCTTGTTTTAATAATAATCTTAATGAGAATTTTGAATGATAAGGCTTCTCTGAAACTGATATGAAATTCATTCCGATTCATTCGATGGTATTTTTATCTTTATCTAATTCCAACAATATTGATAACGGGGCCAACGGGCAAAGCACATAAGATTTTTATCCCGAGCAACTTGCACTCTTTTTAAATATAAGCTAGTTTAAGATATTCAGGGATGAAAATCTTCCGCGGATCCGCGATGTTCCGCTTTTTGTATTTTTTCGTTCTTTCCGCGATCAAATAATTCATGTTGCATCAAGTTCAGAAAAAAAAAGCTAAAAACCACTTGTACAGTTTTTTCGTTGATCTCCAGAAGTATTTAGTTCTTGACAGGAATCAACAAAATGTTCAGGAACTTAGTTAAAATATTGCTTGAAACGTGGCGCTGCAAACTGAAAATATTTCACCGTTTCACTTTGCCCCTCTATTTCACTTTGCTTCTCATTCACCTACTTGTATAGTGTGCCCCGATACAAAAATGTTTGGCCTTGAAAGAACTCATTTCAGTGTGGGACTAACGGGGTGTACTAACGGGGGGGGGGAGTGTTCCTGGCGCCGATTGCGTTATTGCTATTTTTTAGGCAAGCTAATATTAGTTTTAATTGTTTGTTCATTTTTTATATCATTTTGAGGGAGTCTCGTTTACGGAGGTGCTTGAGGGATGGCGGATGGGCCAAGGGGAAATAATGCCGTCCCCTAAACTGTTACGAGGAAAAGCTTTAAAGATTTTCTCTTTCACTTTCTGGTGGGGTCTCGGGGTTTTTTTTTCGGGGGGGGGGGGACATTCGAAGCATAGGCTGCTCGTACAGGGGATAAAGAGGATGACTGCTCTCTCACTTTCAAAAGTAAAGGATCCATCCTTAGTGCCCCCCCCCCCCCATATTTCAGAGTTAAAAATTAATGATTTTTTAAATCTTTATTTATTTATTTATTTATCTTTTCATTTTCATTATTCTTTAATTTTCGTTTATTTTTTTATTTAACAAGTTTTATTTCTCTGAATAAAATGTTTTTACAATTTTTTAAATTTAAATTCATTATTCTTTTTAAAAAATAAAGTTAAAAATATTAAAAACGGAATTAAATTAATATAACTTTTTAAAAATAACTTACTTTTTAAAAAAAAATCATGGGGTGAAAGTGCATAAGACTTGTTTGCTGCTGCACTCATGTATATGTATGGGAAAATAACATTTTTTTGTGATGCATTATTAGTTTTTAAAGTATTTTTATTGCGTCCTAAAGTTTTAAAATGCATTTAGCAAAACGCAGAAACAACTAAGTGGCAGCTGATAACTTCACATAGGATTGAAAATCCTAGAAAAAATGTTGTAATAAAAAAAAGATATATTTTTTTGCTTTTTCAAAAGTAACTTGTTCATTTTTTAATCTGAAGCGCAATTACTGACAGAGTCGTGTTCATCTAGCGTTAATTTAATTTCCAAGCAAAAAAATTTCTTTTCAGTAGCTTTTGGAGATCAACCTGAGTTGTTACAATGCTAGTGAATTGAAATTTTGAGAAAAAATGCCCATAATTTTTGAAAAATCTACCAAGTCTGACACTCAAAATCCCGTAGGGTTTCATTATAAAAGCGCTTTGTTTGGTACTGCTAACGCGACATCTGGCGGCGAAATTCCTTGCCCCTGTCCCTCGCTTTTTGAGGGAAAATTACAGGCTGGTGTAAAGCGGAGCGCGATCTTCGTAGGCTACGGTTTTGAGTAATGAAAAAGCCTGTATAAAACGCTATCTAGTGTAGCCTTTCCACTACTATCGGAAAATTGCTAAATAGTATTACGCAAATGTATGTTGTATGATGCAAAGATAATAAAACAACATACCTGTAAATACTCAAAATTCCAATAGTATTAAAAATTTAATAGTTTGGGCTTTTTGTTGAAGTGAAATATACATTACTAGGAAATTAAGAAATACCTTTGAACTAGAAAGTAAATGTAAAATTATCAACTTTTTCAGGTATCTTAAAATGCAAAAAGTGTCTTTTTTTTTACAGTTAAAAGACGGTTTCTTGTGAAACCTAAACATGTGTGTCTGCAGGATTTTTTATTTTTGCATTTGTTGATTTAACATTTAAAATACTACTAATTTTTGCAATGGCGTTATCTTCACTGCGAAAGCTTTGAAGTGATTGATTAACGTAATACTTTATGAAAAGAATTTCCAACTAGCAGTTTTTTAATCCTCAGTGAAGTTCTTTTAATTCTTCCTTGAAGTGGACTTATAATTTTTAATTTGAAGTAATAATGTTATTAAGTCTTTGAAGCTTAATGTAATAACATTAAAAAATAATTTAGTCTGAGAAATTATAACAGCGATGTTAATCCTCTTACTGATAATAGTAATACCCTTTTAAAGTATAGTGGTCACTTTTTTTTTTCATCATACTAAATCTCAATAAAATCCTTAGCTGATAACGTTTCTTCGTACTTTTTTTGAAAAAATACATTTAATTGAAACTACAAGTTCATTGAAAACTAAAAAGCAGTTTTTGGCGATTATTACTCGTTGGTTCTAAAAAGTGTGTAAATAATACATTGTAAAAAAAAAAGATTTATGTTACAGCAAAAGATCTGTCAGAAACTCGTAAATTTCAAAGGGTGCTGTTTCTAGCAGTGCTCTAAATATTAAAACAGGCAGTTGTGAATAAATAAAAAAAATAAAAATACTAGAGGTATATCTTGCATATGTTAATGTGTAAAATTTATTAATTTACATTTACATGGGAGAGTTTAAAACATAAATGTGGGGAAAATCCTCTAGAGCTAGTACGGAAGTTGAATCTCACACCTCAGAAATATTGACGTATTGCTGAGATAACTCTGTCTCTATGGTTCTGTCATAGGTGACATCATCATTATATACTGAAGTACGTGTTGCCGTTTCTCTATACAGTATTGTGATAGAGCATGTCCTAATGACTATAAGGTTGGCATGATAAAAAAAAAAACGACTTTGCAGCGTGAAGTGCTTTTAGACAGAGACTAGTAGAACCCGGCAGAGGTTGTTCTGCCTAGATGTATATTTCGTCTGCACATGGTGTTTTGGATGTAAAAATCTATAAAGCGTTGTTGAAAATAGGCATGAAAGATTTAAAAAATTCTTCATCAAGCAATGTTGAAATTACGCACTGAACAATCTACAAATAGGCCACCAATAATTTTTTAAAAATTAAAAAATACTGAACAATGAAAAACTTTACACGTAATTTGATTTTAGATAGGAATTTTATTTACACATCAAGACGAAGAAGCTCTCCACAAATCGTAAAAAGAGATCTTCGTTTTGAAAATAAAATGTAGAGACACATAAAATGTATAATGTGACTGGACCATGAATAGCTCTTTTAAATTAATTAAAAAGGAGAGAGAGAGAGAGCAGTGAATAGTAATAAAATGAAATTGACATGTTTACAATAGAATGTGACTGGACCACAAATAGCTAATTTAAAGTTATAAACAAGAAGTTCTGTCAAGAACTAAACGAGCCTACTTTCCCGTACATCGACATCGGCATTCTAGCATCTGATCATTATTCTCTTGATTATCTGAGACTAAAATTATGTCAAACATACCTTTTTAGCACTTAAAGCTGATTTCTAAAAGCAAAATATACCCCTCTCATCAGATGAAATAGACACGTAAAAAGTAAATAAACGAATAAATAAAGTTTTGTCGCACCTTTTAAAGAATGTAACTGTTACAGTTCTTTCGTAGAAAAAATCCTCAATCGTTTTCAAATAAAAAAATAATAATAATAAAATAATAAATAATAAATAAAAGTACATCAAAACACATTTTATCAAAGAAAGAAAAAAAAAGAAAAAAAACTCGTCCGTTAATAAAATGTCTCGAATTTCACTTTTAATCCGTTGTCAGTTGTTAAATATAAATAAAGAATAAAATGCTCTCGTGAATGAAAAATTTTTGTTACAAAAAAAAATCGTCTGCCAAAAAAAAAAAATAATAATAATAAATAAAATAAAACAAATGAATAAATAAACAAAAAATCGTCTGCACAGTCAGTCATTTTTTTTCTGAGCCTGCATTTCCGCCATGTTTGCGGAGTCGGAGTCGGAATCAGAGTCCTCACAGAAGATTATTCAGAAAAGTACGTTACAAACATTATTTATTAAAACCGTTTTCTTACAAAGTTAGTTTGAAGGAAACCCGACTTTAAGTTCAGGATCAACATTCAACTTAAATTCCCCGTAGGCGCTAATGTTAAGTATTTTTCTGAACGGATCAACATCGAACAGAAAATGTTTCAAATCAAATAGCGAAATATGGGAATGAGCCTCTCCGAGATCTTTCGAACAAAAAAAAAAGGTTTATTCAATTCGGAAGGTTCACTTAAAAGTTATTAGGTGGGGAAAGGTTGCTTGCACGGTTCAATGTTGAACGAAAAAATTTTCAAATGGAAAATTTAAACACGGTAATGAAGTATCCTTGCTGAGACCCTTCGAACAAAAAAAAAGTGTGTTTAAATTGAATTGTTGACCCAAAGTAATAGATTCATTTTCTGAGCAATAGTATTATAACTAGGTGACCCGTGCGGAATTCCGCAAAAAAAAAAAAAAAAAAAAAAAACTTTAAACTTAAAATTTAATTAGACAATATTTATTGGCTTCATTTGCACAACATCGCCATCTACTGCCGTCGTTCTGACAACTTTTCAAAGAGATCAAAGACACGTTCACTTTTACAACTACTACAAAAGTGATACCCTATATTAAAATCAAATACCCAAGGCTACTACTAAACTAAATACTAACGTTATCGCAAAACTACCATAGTATTTTGAAACAATAAAAGTTACAATTAAGGTTTACCGAACTAAGCCTTGGCTTGAAATGTCGCATTTAAAATTGATTTGAACAACAATGGTATAACGATTTTAACAGTTGAGCAAAAAATTTAACTTTTTCAAACTTCAATCGCTTATAAATCGCTTAAACGTGGATTTTCGAGATTCTCGTTACGCGGCGCTAGCGGAGAAACGTTCTAAAGAACGCATTTTTTTTAATCTTTCGAATGAAATCAAAATGGAGACGATACGACAATTATTTTGCTAGATAGAGTCAATTTTGTGCCCAAAAATTGAAGTTCGAATAAAAAACGAACCGACACTTTTTAGAGGGTGGGTCTAATTTTCGTCAATAGCCCGCGGGATAAGCTTCAAAATCATAAATTTTCTTGCAATTCGATAAAGAAATGAGCGAGTTTCGACCGGGTATAGGATTCGGCTTAGAGAAATAATATACGGAGATTGTGAACTTCCGTCAATGAACTACTGCATGAAGGAATTTTCTAGCATTTCGCATTGGGGATACTTCTACATAAAACATTTAAAAAAAGAAGAAAAATGCGATAGGACCCTAACCATTGGTTTTCTTGTTTCTAAGAAAGGAATTCAATTTAAATGGCTTGGAAATTCGTACCTGTCATATTATGACTGATAGGTGACCCGTGCGGAATTCCGCAAAAAAAAAAAAAAAAAACTCTAAACGTAAAATTTAATACGACAATTTTTATTGGCTTCATTTGCACAACATCGCCATCTACTGCCGTCGTTCTGACAACTTTTCAAAGAGATCAAAGACATGTTCACTTTTACAACTACTACAAAAGTGATACCATATATTAAAATCAAATACCCAAGGCTACTACTAAACTAAATACTAACGTTATCGCAAAACTACCATAGTATTTTGAAACAATAAAAGTTACAATTAAGGTTTACCGAGCTAAGCCTTGGCTTGAAATGTCGCATTTAAAATTGATTTGAACAACAATGTAACGATTTTAACGTTTGAGCAAAGAATTTAACTTTTTCAAACTTCAATCGCTTATAAGTCGCTTAAACGTGAATTTTCGAGATTCTCGTTACGCGGCGCTAGCGGAGAAACGTTCTAAAGAAAGCATTTTTTTTAATCTTTCGAATGAAATCAAAATGGAGACGATACGACAAGTATTTCGCTAGATAGAGTCAATTTTGTGCCCAAAAATTGAAGTTCGAATAAAAAACGAACCGACACTTTTTAGAGGGTGGGTCTAATTTTCGTCAATAGCCCGCGGGATAAGCTTTAAAATCATAAATTTTCTTGCAATTCAATAAAGAAATGAGCGAGTTTCGACCGGGTATAGGATTCGGCTTAGAGAAATAATATATGGAGATAGTACCATTCATTCTTGTTTACTTTTGATTCTGTATGCACTTATTTATATTAATTTTATACTTAGGTATGTAAAGCGTTGTCCCATTCTACTAACTCAGCCTTGCTGCGCATATATTCCCCCTCCCACCTGAATATAAAGCCCCGCTTCTATAGTACTGAATCACTGCATAAGAGTTTCACGTTTGTTATTACAGGCCATACAGTAAATTCACATTATAACCGATTATAAGGTAAGTTTCGCCGGAAATACCTTAGCTGTTTTCAGTGTGCCACCTTGATTTATTTCGAGAGCTTTCAGCGGTATGAGATAATTTTTTGGCGCTCACACACACAGTCCAGTCACATTAATGTGACCACCTGTCAAAAGCCAGAATAACCACCTTTCTCAGAACGAACTGCTGGACTCAGAACGGACGTCCAGAAAGAGAGTCAATTAGGTACCTGGAGGTGTTTACTGGGATGTTGAGCCATGCCGACTTCAATTGCGTAGTCAGCTGCGCTAGATTACGCTGCTGAGGATCCATAGTGCGAACAACCCAGTCGAGATGGCCCGCAGATTCTCGATTGGGCTTAAGTCGGGTGAGTTTGCTGACCCTGGGATAATGGTAAACTTATTCTGGTGCCCTTCGAACCACGAATGTTCACTGGCAACTGTATGGCACTTCGCATTGGCCTGCTGGTAGATGCCATCATCCTGAAGATGAACAATATTTATATAGGGGTGGACATGGTCCGCAAGGGCAAATGCGTTCTTGTTTTGATCCATCGTGCTTTCCACAATGTTGAGTCAACCCATAGAAATCTAGGAAAACATTCCCCAGACCACAATGCTCCTGCCTCCAGCTTAGACTGTTCCGGCAATGGTTGCAAGGTGTTTGCTTCCAGCGGTTTCCCACCTTTTAAGCCAGCATCCGTCTGTCCGATGGAGTATAAACGTGATTCATCAGTAAGTGCTACCTGTCACCACTTAATGGGCTTCCAACTGCGGTACTGGCGTGCAAAATCCAGGGTTCGTCGTCGATGGACCGTTATCAGCATAGCTGCATGAACCAGGTTTCTATTTCCGGAGCCTAGAATCAGCAACTTTCGCTAAAAAGTTGTATGGGAGTCGATGTTGGTAGCCTCTTGGTTCATCTGGGTGGTCAGTTGCTCAACGGTAGCCCGTCTATTAACCCGAACCCATCTATGCAGCCTTCATTCACCTCTGTCATCTATGGCTCCTGGTGCACCACATTTTCCACGTCGCTGATTTTTAACAGTCCCATTTTGCCATGCACGGTACACTTTTACCACGACGCGACGACAGCTCAAAAACTCAGCTATTTTGGAAATGCTTCCGCCCTTGACCCGAAAGCCAATGATCATTCCCTTTTGTACGTCGTATAAATCGCTTGTTTTTTGCATTACGCCAACGATAGAAAGAACTCAAAACACACCGCTTTGACGATTCTTAAAATGTCGCCAAATTTTTGCGTAACTGTTTTAGGAAACCTAGGATAATTTTGCTCCCCTCTTTACTTTATGAAAATACATTAAGTATTATTACGTCACTAATTTTCGTCACAGAGAAATAGTCATCAAATGTTGAGATACTAGAGCGGACCATAAAATGAAGCTGAAAGTTTTTGACCAAAATGATTTCAAAATTAATAGGAAACAATTCACAATTATTTGTGCAAAAACGCATATTAATGGCAATTTTAGTATTGTTTAAGGGTTTTATTAATTTAGCATAAGGATTACTTTACATTTTGACATAATTTTAAAAAGGTTTTTAATGGATACATACGTAGTCGGCTAACAAAAGAAAAAAAT